>SRQG01000064.1:0-102724 GCA_018360325.1 Claviceps aff. humidiphila group G2b
GATAAGGTGGTCACAGATATCTCGGGCAAGGACTTTACTCCGGGACTTACGTACGTTGCGGTCTCTCGTGTCAAAAGTTTGGACGGTATTATGTTTGATTGCCCCTTCGACTTCCAAGACATCACAACGTCGCCCAACGCGGACCGGCTGGCTGACCTCAAGAGACGCGAGAAACAAGACGTAATGGGTCTGCTCGTGCGCACCGGTATGAACGAGGGGGTCACGGATGAAGGGATCGACAATGCTGAGGAGCACGGTGACGCAAGCACTGACCGTGATGATGAGCATAGTGATGCGAGCAGCGTCAGTGACGATGAACACAGTGATGGTGACGCCTGAAGAGGCTTCATGGCGAAGGCGGATGGGCAAGACGTGACGCGTGACATGTTGGTAGGCCATAGAACGTCATTAGGATTGTTTGAGCTGGTAAACAGAGGGGATTTCTTGGTCTGCATCGAGAGATCAGTGATTGATAGTAACAGTGTTTGTGGCAAGACGAACGCAGCGAGGACAGCCAGCCCGCGGCAGCGCCCCCAAGACGAGCGCAGCGAGGACGGCCCGCGGCAGCGCCCCCGGAGGGCCCCCGGAGGGCCCCCGGAGGGTCGCCGAAGGCAAGGCCCCCCCGCCAGGGGGTAAGTCTGAGCACTAAGCAGTAACAGATGTGAGTCATGTGACCAGTGATCACTTTAAACATAACAGGTACCTGGTACCGTCCGGTGGTACCGTCTGGCCTCCACTACATAAGACAACGTGACTTGCGTCGCAGACCCCCCTTCAGTTTTGCCTATTTTTGGCGCGCACTGGCACAGCTTCGCGTCACTGCATTTTTCCTCTGACTCCATTTCTATCCAAAGTAATAGGCTCCAAACTCCGATGCTAGCCCCATATTCCTCCCAGCATAATTCTTTGGTGTTTGATCTTTTCTTTTAGATGTCTCTGTGTCAACTTAACATATACATGTGGGAAGTTACAGTAAGTTCCCTGGTCTTCATTCTCTGCTCCTAAAAGTACAGTATCCAAACCAGGCCGCTCGCTTTCGCTTCGTAAGCGGACCCTGTGATGACTCGGCTCGGCGTTCCTCGCACTCGGTATCGTCAAGGCTGCCAAGCTAGCTAGGCAGGCAGGTAGATAGGTGCCTCAGGATTGATTTGAGATAATTGTCTACCGAATTCGTCGTTGTGGATGATGCAAATATGTACTGCAAAAGAGATCCAGACCATTCGTGAATCCGCCGCGGTAGACATTGTCTCTATATTCGACACTCGGCACATTTCGTCTTCATCTATAATGTGCACTAATGATGAACGGGCATCGCATCCATCTTGTCAAATGCTCGAGAGCACGTAGGGCATTTGCGCATCCTGTTGCTTATACGGTCGTCTACGCATTTGTTGCAGAACAAATGTCCGCACGTCTTGAGTGCCGTATTCTTGAAATTGTTCCTGCAAATTGTGCAAAGCGCAAACGTCTGTGGTGGGATAACACGTTAGCATTCATCCAATAAAAACATCCGGTCTTGCTTCTTTTCGCGCCTTGTTCAAAACTTTTCAAAGACTTACCCGAAGCATCTCCTCTTCTTCCGACGAGTTACTCAATGCCTTGCTCTTCCAATTTTCGCGTTCCTTTTGCGCGTGCTCGACCCGCACCTTCAGCTTCTCCATCTCGGCTTCTTGAATGGCATACCGTTCCCTCATAGCGGCCGAAGCATTGTCCCGGGCTTTGACAAGACTGGTGAGCTCACTAAGCTGGCGGTTGAGGGATTCCGATCGTCTGACAGCCTCCATGCTCGTCGATTCCATCTTCTTGATTTCAATGGTCAGCGTCGAGTTGGTCTGCTTCAAATCGCTGACTTGCTTCTCCAAATTGCCAAGTAGTAAACGAGTTTGCGCCTCCAGGTCCTTCAGTTGAGCAATGATCTCAGCACTTTTGCTGTTCTGATGTCTCAACGATCGGATTTCGTTGTTTCGTGTATCGGCGTCTTTCCTTGCCGCAAAATACTTCTGGTCTGCCTTGCTTTTCTCGGCTATCAGGAGCGCAATCTTTTCTTCCAGGGCAATAAAGTCAAGCACCTTCTTCTGCGCCAGATCCTTCATCTTCTTGTAAGCCTTTTCGATGGACGGTAATTCCTGGTTGATGGATTGAAAGTCTAATTGTAACTTCTTGTACTTCTGGCGAAGCTCGTCTTGCGAAAGTTCTTGGTTGTCATCTGCATCGAGCATTTCCACATCTTCTACGCATTGTAGCCGAGACGTTTGAGACTCGAGGGCAGCGATTCGGTCGTCTTTCGCCGTTGATAGATCTTTGATAAGCTCGATCGACGTTCTGTCCTGCTCCATGCTAGCCTTCCTTTGTGTGTTCTCGGCCAAGATCTCGTCTCTCGCAGAACGCACTCGCGCGAGGTCTTGATCCCTCGATATTATGTCAGCTTCTAATTCTTGCGTCACCAAGTTGGCATCGGTCTCGAGCTGGTTCTTGTACGCAGTACGTTCTGCTTGGAGCTTTTCGGCCTCCTCTCGAAGGTGCTTATTCGTAGCCTCCAGGTTGTTGATTCGCTTGATGAGGTCCTCGTTCTGTGCCTTGAACTGCTTAAAGACGTCTGTTCGGATAAAGTCTTCATCTGTCCATGTGTCCCGTCGAGACTTGAGCGTCGAATTCTCGTCCTGAAGCGTCTTCAGCTCCGAGAGGAAGGAATCCAGCTGTTCTTTCTGTTTCTTGGCCGAGGCAGTGACTTCCTCGTACTTGAGGAGTAATTCATCAGCAGAGCCGTTGACGTCAGTCGGATCAGAGCTGCCATCATTCGCTGCGGACGCCGCGGCAGCCGCCGATCCAGCAGGACGGGTCGAGTTGGCAATTGCTTGCTGCTCCATTTTTTGCACTTGAGCGCTCCGTGTGCGATCCAGCTTCTTCTCTGCTTTGAAATAGCGCAAGGTCGCCGCATTCAATTGCTCCGATAGCTGATCCTTTTCAGTATTCAGTCGGTCCAGCTTCAGCATGTAGTCTTTCTGAGCCGCAAGCAACTTATTCACTTTCGTCTCCAGCGCTGCAGCTTCTGGAGATAGCGAATCACGTTGAGCAGACAAGCGGACAAGAAGAGACTCGGCCTTTGTCTTGATGGACTTGCCCTTGTCTTGCAAATGGCTTTGGAATTCGTTCAAGTCCTTGAAGGTAATACCACTTAGGTACGGCGGATCTGCGGGAATCCAAATCGTTAGCTCATGCCCAGATCCGAACCGAAAAAGGAAATTTGTTATCATATATACCGGAAGCAACGGGATCGTCTGATATTTGAGACTCTGCGAGAAGCTCCATCTCTTCTAGTAACTAACCCGATGTTTTATTAGCAACCGGGTTTGAAGCAAAATGGACGTCAAGAGACTTACTTGACGCCACCATGCATCGATTATTCTCAGATGATCATCGTGGTGGACACATCGTTTATGTAATTCTTCGAGACGTGATTCCGCAGTCGCAGCCTTACGGCTATATTCTTGCATCTGACGATAGATCGCACCCTTTGTATATGCCTTCAAGTGGAGAAAAGAATTAGGGTTAGTGAATTGGTGCACTCGAGCATGATCAAAAAACAGGTATAACGTCGTGAACTCAGAACCAAATGAGATAGGTTCCCTGCCCTCGCCAGCATCCGAAACATAGAGAAAAGACATTTCTCGAGACATTCCAGGACATACGTGCCGCTCTTGAGTCCAATAATGTTGCCCACACGACCCGATATGTTTCTTGACTCACGACAGATCTCGCAGGCGAAGTGATTCGGGCAAGTAGCATCGAAACAATCGCCCCCGGAATACCTGAAAAGATAATTTGGATGCTATGTAGCAATCTGCAAAGGGAGATGTGGATGATCGTGCTTATGCGATGCTTACCTCGACCCAGCCTTCTTCCTTCATTTCGACAGCGTCATCTTTCGTCTTGGATCCGTTCAGGGCAATTCTCTTGCTGGGGGGAGCAAGTTCATCGGCGCCACCGACGGGAGGCCTTTTCCTGTCCTCCATCTTGGGAAGCAGAGACGGGTGAGGTGAGATAGATTGTGACGTTGCTACAGGCATCAGACAACGCGTCAGAAAACGATGCCCTGGATCTTAGTAGGGAAGGTATGTCAGAGCAAGGGCTGAGGTGCGGCGTTGACGCTCAAGAGCCACGTCTCGTCCTGCAGCTGACACCGCGGAGGCTATCATCAATCAAGCTGCGTGATAAGTTTCCTGGAATGGAGGGCTGGTGATGGGGGAAAGAGAGTGATCGTGGCCAGGAGTTGAAATTTCGAAGTTGACTCGCAAATCAGAGAGGCGGTTGCTGCTGCGCTAAGTCAGGACTAGCCCCACACTATACTTCTTTGGGACGATCTTGTCGATGCATGCATTCGGATAAACGTTGCTTTCCTCCCGATAAACTCGGGGATCTGGACAGCCCCACTTCCATTTCTTGAACTTGCATCAGTCAGATACGTTACATACAAGGAAAGAGAAAGGCGAAAGCAGATGAACCATTTTCTCTTGCTCTAGAATGACGTGAAGTTCTCGTCGCTTTCTTTGAGCTGTGGTCTGGCAGTGTCGCCACTTCTACCATCTTTTCTTATCATCTTTTCTGCCAGCATGAGTTCCATGTTCAAGAAGAAAGGCGGCCTCGCCTTCAAGCCCAAGGCCCCGATTGCGCGAGCCAGACCACAGGCGTCGACTGCGAAACCTACTCCAGCACCGACAGCGACACCAATAGCACAATCCACGTTCGAAGTAGAAAAGGAATCAGAGATCGAAAGAGAACCAGAAACCGTCGATGATGGACTCGATACCCGCCCAGCTCGACGGAGAGACTCGTCAGTACCGGTAGAGGAAGAGGCAGGAGAAAAACAGAAGGATTCGCCATTAGCGTCCAGGCCAAGCACTAGACGAGCGTCACACAGTCAACAAGTAGACCCCGCGTTGGAAGATTCAGTATCATTGCAAGGGGGACAAGCGGCGGCTCAAAGCAACGAGGTCATAGAACCGGACCCAGTAGCAGTTGAAACTGCGCAAGTTGCTCCTCTGTCAGAATTGGCATCTGGCGTCCCCGCGCGGCGTCAATCGACTGCCGAACCCTTAGAACCCTTACCGCAACCATCACTGATAGACAAAGCTGCCACTGCTGCAACCACAAACGGTGATGTGATACCATCGTCTAGCGAAATCTCTGCCGACCCCAGACCTACGGAATCGCTAGATGAAAGCCAGAACGTCCTTATATCGGCTCTTACGCAAGAAAAAGAAGCTGGGGCAGCAGAAGAATCAGCAGCAGCAGTGTCAAGTCATGTTCAAACACCGGCTCCAAAACCGGCTCCAAAACCGGCCCCGACACGAACAAGGGCGCGGAACCAGACCACAGCGGCCTCTGCTGCTGCGGAAAATGCATCGACAGAGGACGGCGAGGCCACTCAGGGCGAATCGTCACGCCCCAAAAAACGTCAAAAGAGGACGGCAACACGAAAGCAGGATGGCGAAAGTGGAACAACCCCAGCGCCACGGAAACGCAAGACACCCGCCCCTAATGCCAATGGTTCCAGATCAAATTCACGGCGAGCGCGGTCCCCAACACCTGACGACGCGGAAACCCAGGTCGTCGATTTGCAGAAGCTCAAAATGGCAGACCTGACAAAGGACCTGCGAATCGGTAAAAAGTTCAGTCGCCACGACGAACTTCGCGAACGCGAACGCAAGGCTCGGATGAAAGCCAAACTCGAAAAGGACCTCGAGATACCCGGCGAAGCAGGAGGCGACTCCAACAACACAAACGATAAAACATCGCAATCCCCCGCCCCCGGCGGCACCCAATCTGCAGCCAAGCCCAACTCTGCCGCCAGCACATCAACACCCGCGCCGGCCGCCACCTCAGGACCTCAATTCCGCATCGTCGACGGCCAAATCGTCGTAGACCAAGACTCCCTCGTCATGGACCGCCACGCCCGCGCCGCAGCCGCCCAAGCCGGCGAGGATATGGAGACGATTGAAGAAAACGACTTCACCCGCCTCATCACCTCCTCATCCTTCATGACCACCTCCAAGCTCAAAGGCCCCAACATCTGGACCGAGCCCGAAACAGAGCTCTTCTACCGAGGCCTCCGCATGTTCGGCACCGAATTCGAAATGATTTCCAAAATGTTCCCCGGCAAACAGCGCCGCCACATCAAACTGAAATTCAATCGCGAGGAGCGCCACAATCCCGCGCGGATCGATGCCGCTGTCATGGGCGAGAAAACCATCAAGATGGATTTAGATGAGTACCAGGCCTTTACGGGCGCCAGTTTTGAACCCGTAGAGGATATTGAGGCTGAGCAGCGCAAGATCCAGGAGGGCTATGAGGCGGAGAGGCAGAGAGTTGTGGATGAGCAGGCGGAGATTATGCGCAAGAAGCGCGAGGAGTTGTTTGCGGATGATGAGGAGGATTCGGGGAGGAGGAAGAAGGGGAAGGGGAAGAAGAAGGGGAGACAGGCTATTTCGTATGGATTGAATGGGGAGCCGATTGTGCCGCAGGATGCTTGATTGGGTTGAGGACGTCTTTGTATGGGATTGGGACTCAGTGCCGACTTGTAGGATGGTGTGGCTGGGCGTGTCCAAGAACATGCTATGGGTTTATGCGGTTTCGAACTGGGATTTCGATTTATGTGATTTGGTGGAACTATGTATAGCAAGCAGGTATGGCTTTTTTTGTCTCTTGGAATAGGGGTTCTCTTGTACGGATATATGCACACATGGAACCTATGTATCATGGGAAACTATCCTGGGCGGGTGTCCGGCGCAACGGGGTTACCAAGAGATTCATTTCAACTCGAGAAGCTTGTGCCATTGGTGCTTTCTCAATCAAGGGCTCCTGTCACCTGTGTGATGATAGGTATGCTGCCTCCAGCGGTGTTTGTGCCCATCGAGGATGCGTCTTTTTGGCACATCCGCCCACAATTTTGATCGCGGGAAGATTTGAAGATCATTATGTACTATGTTCATTCCGAAAGTCATGACGCAACCTTTGTCGTAACTCAAGCATTTGGAAAAGCTCAAGTATAAGACCCCCAAGTTTGAGCTTCAGTGTATGTATTGGAAACTACTCATGAATCCTCCATCAATGAGACTCCCCCTTCCTTCATTACGAGAACATTCCCATCCATGCTCCATCGCACCACCGGATGCGCAAGCGACGGCCTGCGTACTTCAGAGTTCTGCCAAAATAGCAACGTATGAAAATTATTTTTTTCCTCCCCTTCTTTGGCTAGTGAGGCCGTCAAATTTGCCTCGAAATTCCCTGCAATTAGAGTTTCGTTCTTCGTAAACATAACGAGACATTTCATCAAGGTCTCGCCCTGACTTTCTCTCCTGTGCTCAACCCCTTACCACTCCCTCGTGAACTTCTCGCTCACTCTCCCTACTTATACTCTTTGCGCTCTGCGCTCCCCCCACCACAAAGACATTGGTATACCCTAGTTCGCGGCAGGGCCCTCCTCGTCGTCGGGCTGATCGAATAGGAAGTTGGCTGCGAGCTCTTCGTTCTTGTCGCACGCAAAGTAAGCCTGAATGGCTTGGTCCCGATCGAATCCAAGTCGACATAACTGCCAGGTTTGTTAGCAAAGCCTATGTGATTCATGAGCTGGCGGAGAAAATACGGGAGCGCCTACCCTCTCAATGGCATCGCGCTCCTCTTCAGTGACAGAAATAGCCTGCGCGCCAGGGGGCAAGGGGACATCGTCATCGGCACTTTCGCCAAGAAGTTGCAGAAACTGGTCCGGGTTTGAGGCAATCATTTGTGCAAGTTGTGGGTTGCCCGCACCGAGCTGTTGCAAGATGGGCTCAAGCATCTGTGGCTGCTGCTGGACGACTTGACGAAGCTGCTGAAACTGAGGGTTATTTCGCAGGAACTCCAAGTTTGCCAAATCAACCCCCCCTTGGCTTGCGGCGGCAGTAGCAGCGGCAGCCGCGTTAACGCCTCCAAGGCCCCCGCGACCACCTCCGTGCTGGGCCGCGAGGTCGAAAAGGTTGACACCGCCATCATCCTCGTCCTCTTGTGTCGCTTCTGGGGCAGTCTGTGCTGGCGCAGCCGCTGGAGCTGTCTGGCGCGCTTGTTGTTGCTGTTGTTGTTGTTGCTGTTGTTGCTGCTGAATATTCTCGGGAATGCCCTACGTTCCGATGAAAATGGACTGTTAGAAACCTGAACCCATGGTAGATTAAGACTTATCGAGCACATACGGTCAGAAGGTATTCCACAGCTCGATCGGGGTTGTGGAAAGCTGCACGCATAGCAGCTTCGATCTGACTTCGCTCAAAGCCCATAGCTTCCATGTTTGCAATAGCTTCAGTGCGCTCAGCGCCCAAGGCCAGACCTGAAGCATTTTGGCCACCAGTGCCAGTTTCACCCGAGCCTTGAGGACTCGGTGTGGCTGGCACAGCTTGTTGACCGGAGGGCTGGGCAGGAGCAGCGGGCGCAAGAGGAGCAGCAGGTGTGCTCGTAACAGCTTGAGCGGGAGTAGCCGGGGGAGCGGCAGTCGAGGGCTGAGCAGCTGGAGCAGCGGGCTTCTCTTTTGGCTATATCGGTATGCTTAGTTTTCGCGACATCTTTATAGCGCCAAAAGTCTGCAAGACGTTGGAGCGTACCTTGTTCACCATGCAGACAACGAAACCCTTCTCCTCGATTTTGTAGGATTCCACAGTCTCATCATCTTTCAGGATTTTTCCTATGCAAATGTTAACTCGTGTTTGCTGCGCAAGCTGGGACACGGGGTGTCGAACCGGAGTAGATGAGCTTCTGATGCGTGCGGTCCCATCCCTTCTCTTCCGTGATCTTCTCCTTGACAGTCGAAATCTATCGTGTCGAGTCAGTGGAACAGACCCGGGCGAGTCGTCAGAGGCTGCTCAAGCTTTGCAGCTTGAAAAGGAAATTCGACGTACTAGGTCAGTAGGTTCGACCTCGAGGACGAACTTTTGCTGTTTCAGATCCTATAAGACGGAAAAGAATTAGATATACGTCGGTCTTCGGATGCAGAGCGCTTGGCGATGCCGTAATGGACCAGGCTCGACTAAGTTGCAGCTGCAGTATCAAGCCTTTCCCCAACACGTGTTTATGGCGGGGCGTGGCGGAAACGAAGAGCTTACTCTAAATGTGACCTTCATGATGACTGAGAAGGTAGTGCAGCAGGGTGGCTGCGGTAGATTAGTGTCGTCAGTAAGGACGAGTTCAAAATCCGTGCGAGCGAGGTTGCAGAAGGGAAATCATCCAAGAGCACAGGATGACGGAAGCAATGGTTGGCTGGAGCGAGGCCGGCTGAGATTGGAAGCTTGTGGCTGTTGGGGTGGCGGTTTGCGGTGAGTGGCTGTGGTCTGGTCTGTCGCAGCGAGAGATGGCGCAGGCGGCAGCACACACAAGCATTTTGCTCTGCGGTCGTCGTCATCTCGTTGTGGCCTGCCGGAGTGGGGGACCGGGGTTTCTCAACTTCGTATGTACGAATAACTATTCGTAGTTGCAGTTCCGTCGCCAAGATCTGGTCAGTGGTCACTGGTCAGTAAGTCATTCACTCTGGTCTTGGCCATCCTGCAAAGCTGCCCTATCGTCCCAATATGACATGTCTCGACTCTATTTTAATCCTGCAGTGAATGGTCTCGCGGTGTGTGTTACACCTCGGCCATGCTCAATTCGTATTCACCGTCGCCAAACCTCACCTCAAGGATTAAATCATGGGAAATTACTAGACAAAGGGGCAATATGTACCAAGATGGCATGTCTTGGCTCTTATTCAATCCTGTAGTGAGTGGCCTGAAGGTGTTTGGCGACAACAGCAGCAGATCGTGCGCGAATTCTCTACACAATCTCGACTTAGAAAGGCAATGACTATACCTCCCTCACCTCAAGGCTCAAGCGCTGAAACCATGAAATGTGAACTCAAATATAAATCAATGGGACAACGATATTAAATCAACGGGACAACGATATGGCTAAAAATTTGACTATTTGGGATATCTCCTGCTTTTTCCCTTCCTGCACAAACAACTATAAGCACATGTAAATAGCATACTCGCAGAGCCCCAACTATCTTCCAGAATCATCTGCAAACGACGCCGTGCTCAACGCCCTCCATTTGCGCCTGTGCCCTTTCCTGTACCCCTTTGGGGCCTTTTTGATCCAAAAACACCCAAGTGAAATGACATCGCCGTGTCTAGCACCCATCCTTACTATCCTAGCATTGAGCGAAATCCCATTGTACGCCAATGGTCGCATTGAAACATGGCTCATGCCTGCGCTTGTTTAAATCATGAAACATCAGTCGTTACTTCGTATTGCTTCTCTTCTTTCGCCATCGCTTTCCTTGCCTCTATCGCTCAGAGCTGGCCTCCATGGTGGCCTCAGTAGCAACCAAGGAATCGGCATGGGGGGTATCATCTTTCACTGGCTTCTCTTGGTGGTGATTTTCTGCCTCAGTTCGTTCTCGTCTGTTGTTCCAGTCTGCTCTGTACAGCCGAGTGGGACTTGTTGGATATGTGGCCTGCGCACCAGGGTTGATGAGAGATTGTAGACTTCCATTGCGAGGAATGATCATGCCGGCGTGAGGGGCAGCGAGGACACTCGTCCCTGGTGACACCAGCGGCGGTGTTCCGGTATTATATGACCGAAAGAGCGGGTGGATATCCATCTCGTTGACATAGCTGCCAGGCGTCAATATGCTTGCCTCGCAATGAGACCGTATGCTAGGACTTTTGCTCTGTGTCCTCGGCACCATGGGTGGAGGTACCGGGCAATCGGGGATGAGGGGTGTAGTAGGTCGAGAAGTCGGCAGGCTCTCCAAAGGGCTGGCTGTCATCTTTCTCAGGGCTTCCTTGACAGCTTCGGGTGACGATAGCTCTAAGGCTTTCTTCACAGCTTCGGATAACGATACTTCTGGGGCTTTCTTCACAGCTGTGGGTGATGATAGCTCCATGACGACCTGTCTGTTGTACTCGTCCACGGCCGACATATCCCATGAGTCAAACGATAACTCCTCACTTTTGACAGGTGCTGCTGATTCTGGCTCTGATCGCACTCCCGACCCCAGTCCTGATTCTAGTGCTGATTCTAGTGACATCGGCCGTCGCTGCTCCAGTCCAAGCAGTTTGCTTCTCGAAGGTGTCGGGCAAACAGTCTTCGTGATTGACGTTCGGAGGCATTCAATGGGGTCCTTGCCGATCTTTTGATGCGTGGCCACCGTAGGTTGGTTCTTTTTTCCCGGTGTTGTCTCTGGAACCGTCAACATGGGCATCGTCTGACTGTAGCGTATGCCCTTGACGTGTTTCTTGCGATGGTCGTGACTAGAACACGAGGGAGATGATGGTGATGATGATCCATCGGCAGCATGCCTGAATGCGATAAAGTAAGAAGTGACGAATGCAATTTGAAAAACAGCAGCAAAAGACAGAGCCATGGCTAGTCCAACCAGGATATTGCGTCTGAAAGCGACGAGAGTGTCATCATGTGGTTCCGTCGTCGATTGTCGGGTTACAACAAGAGCAGCTATGGAAATGGCTGCAGCTGCTGTACACATAAGGAGCTGGACGACGAAGGACATGCTGGATTCGCTCCACCAATATGGGATGTTGTGTTTGACAGCCTTTATCGAGCCCAAGGCTGCGAGCATGACAAGAGCGGCAGCCTCAACTGTAGCTGCGGCTATAGATGCGTTGATCAACAATGTGTTTCCTGCAGCGTTGGCGCACAAAACTATTTCGAGACCAATGGTCATACTTGTCGCCATCACAGCCAGGGTTCCTGCAACGATAAGAAGTCCAGCGGGCGCCATGGTAAGGCTCAGGTAGGCCTCGCTGGCCCGCGGAGCGTATATGTATTCTGTAGTATCGCACGATGAAAAGGGTAGTCCAGCGTCCTGGGTATGCCTTTAAGCTTTCGTGCTGATAATAGCGGTTCTCAGGTATGCCTTCAAGCCTTGTGTGCTGATAATAGCGGTTCTCAAAGAGGAGGGTCTACACTGTGAGTTGATACAGTGACAGTGAGACAGACAGATGCTGAGGAGACGAGCTTGATAGACTTGTCTCGCGCCAATTCGATCCGGTCAGAAGCAGCGACTAGTTTTCAGTCAAAGCGAAACAGGTTCCAGAGCCAACGTGTTGGTTATTTGATGAATGAGAAAAATGCCGAGGGAGGTCGTGTCATGAAGAGGCAAAGGGCGGACAGCAGTGTGGCTGGGGGCAAGCGAAATTGTCTGCTAGCCGGCCATATAAACATGTCATGCATCTGTGTTCTTCAACGACGAATAATGGCGAAAGCGAGACGGCGGTGCGTTAAGTTATGTATGCTGAAGAGAGCAATGGGTGAGACGGGACGAATACGAACGTCGGGACGGCTGTTGACGGGACGGTTGACTGGACATTTGTTGACGGGAAAATCTGGGGGCCATCATGCAGATTGACAACAACAAAAACAACAACAAGAATAAGAAGAAGAAAGGCCTCACTCAGGCTCTCAGCTGCAGCAAGACGCGCTGACAGCAGGCCCAGCAGAGTCGAACGAGTCGCGTAGGACCGTAAGACCGTACGTACGACAACGGCGCATCGGCCAAGAATGGCCCAAGTCAATGATATCGAGGGCGACCATCATGTTCCTTGCATTGGCTGACAGGGATGGTGCCGTGGCGCCGTTTGAGGGGAGGGTTGCATTGCTAGATGGGAGATACCTAAATACCTTAGGTAGGTAGTCATGGGCATTGCAACAACACGAAGCTCTTGGCTCCCTCCCTTTCTGCCGCTCTCTGCCGCCTTCTTCCGCCAAACGCTTCCTCCATTTGTTTCTCTCTCTTCATTCAACTCAGTCTGTTTGGAGTCTGTTTGTCGCCTTTCTTGTCTCCGTTTGTATGCGCGTGTGGTGAGTCAGCTAGACTTGTGGAAATGTCCCAGGCCGCAGGTCAGGTCAGGCTGCGAAGTTGGAACCAACCGACTGACATCTCGCTGACCGAGCCTTCCTTGCAAGCGACTTGGCCGAGCCCAGCCCAGTGCGCAGACAAGGACCAGACGACTTGATGACATTATGCAATTATATGCCATGCTACGAGCACGCCGTGCGGTCCAGTGCATCGATATACGGACTCACGGAGTAGAGGAATACTATAGACTCGTAGTCTGTAGAGGTAGGTAATGTCGGAAACGATGGATATGTACATACTCCGTAGATACATACCAGCCGTGTCTGCGCGGGGCTTGGAGCCCCAGCTGGCAAACCGCTGCATCGGGAACATCGGATTCCGCCTATGCATCCGCTAGCCTCGGATCGTCAACCTTGTTCAACTGGTGGACACATGTACCGGTATGTACAGAGCAAAAACGGCCAGCTCATTATTACGGAGTACGGAGACGTACGAATGGAAGAACAACAACAGCATCCATGTCCAGCCACAGGCACAAGGCACAGGCACAGGCCGCAAGCCTCCCCGCTCCCCGCCCCACCCGGACTGCTCAAATCATCCCCCGTCTGGCCGATTGGAGCACAAACCAGGTAGAAAACCCCCGGTCCATGTACATGTACATGCACTGCACATACGGAGTACCTATGTACATACCTACCCATAGCGTGCACTCTGTACATGTACGTCGTCAATGACATGACATGCAGTGCAGCAAAGCATGGTACGGAGAATCAGCGCGTTTTCGGCCGGCAGATAAGGTTCTGTAGACTGTCAGCATGCCAGTGCTCCGTAGGTACCTACGGATATTCATCATCCACTCATCATTCAGAGGCAGGCAGCTGGCGACGGCAAGCGTGGCTGCATGGGAACAACAAGGATTGTCGCGATACAGAGATCATTACTCGCCCTTCTTATGCCCATTTGCTCGCGGTGGAGCTCTCGCCCACAAATTCAATCTAGCGTCTCGATCCCATCTCGATGACACGATTGGTTTTGCCGACCTCACGGAACTGCCACCAGGGCTGAAATTCTGGTCGAGTACCTACCTATGTATGTACATAAAAAGAAAAGGGGGGGAATGGAAGAAGAAAGGAAAAAAAGAAGGAAATAAGGAGAGAAGGAGACGGTTATTGCCGCTGCAGAGCTCCTCTGCTGCGCCTCTGTTGTAAGTTTGTAACTTGCGGCTCGTGAGATATCCGCATACTGGAGTCTGGCACCTAGCTACATAGTAGCTACAGAGAATGTAACAGTACATATGTACCCCGCTCGCGATGCGTGGAGCAGCTGCATGGCAAACAGTAAAACTGCAATGAATGGCCGCTGCGGCGTTGACATTTCTCGGCCATGGGAGTCAAATCTGGAATCTGGAAGCCTGATGTCTCAGACAATCGGTCGTCGCCCGAAGATTTAGTCGATGGCATCTCCTATGATGGCCAATCCACGTCTCTGCTTGACTTCCAAAGCCCGCAGGCTCAGACAAGCAGATGCAGCACTGCTTGCTGTTGTACGGTGTACCGAGAGGCGAGCCCAGTTTAAGGGCCAGATCGACGGTATTGGCCACAAACTGCCCCATGATGGATGTCTCAGAGCAGGCCGCAGAAAAGGCCTCGGTCTCAATAATCTGTCGCCGGTCGGTAAGCGACATCCACATCTATCAATGCTGTTCGCTTCAATCCTTCAAAAAGCGAAGTCATCACGATTCACAACCCGTCGACCGCGATGCATGTATGTAATTGGCTGTTCAAGACAGGAAGGAAGTCCACTCGTGAGTTGTCAAGTCAGTGGGCCGGGCTACAGCTGCAATCCCACTGTAATACATAATCCCACTGCAATTCCCACGGTAATTTCCCCTCCAATTTCCACTATCATTCCTTTCATTGGCCCTATAATACAACGCACATAATGCACTAAAACAGTGCTGCTTACAGTGTCGGTCTGGATGTAATTGTGTTTTTCTTGAAGGATCCAGCAAATCGTTGCCGGTCTCCGATCTTATGGCGTAGGCCCGATGGGGGCTCCCAGCCATGTTTTTGCTCAGTCGGTGACTCCGAGTCCACGGCTGGCAACCAAAAAATGTTTTTTTTGGAGTTGTTGGTTCGAAGGACTCTGCTGACTTTGCGTCCATCCCGATTCCCAGTACAATTCCCATCTGTTGCGACTCGCGAGACGTGAAGGCACTAAGTACACACGTCCACGTACCTTGTTGCCCTGCCCTGCCTTTGTCCAGCCCCGAAATATCTCCGTCACCCCTGCCTGAGAGATTCATTGAAAATGCAGAAATATCCCGATACTGGGCTTTGATTCTTGCCATGTTCATCTTGGTCATCTTGGTATGAGTACGGAGTACATATGTAACTGTAGGGTGACTCCCAAGGGCCAAGGCAAAGCTCTTTCGAGTCCTCGACTTTGCAGTCATCCCTGATCCGGAAAAGGTGGATCTCTCGGGGTTTTTACAGCAGCCAATCTGCCCTAATTGACCTGAAAATGAAATAGGTAGCTCAGTGTTCCTGGTCAAGTGCTGACATCATGACCTTCAACTACGTGGTCGTTGCTGTGTTCTACCGTTCTAGAAAAGAGCTGGTCGAGCCGGCATGGAGAACCAGAAGAGAAGAAGCATCAAGACTGATTCATCATTCCATGAATCCATTCTCCTGCAACCCCATGTCTCAAACTTACCACGTCGAACATTTCTGGCAACATTTCTGGGGTGATTGCAACGTAATTCGTCTGTGAGCGGGAAAAGGCCCCAGAGAGCCCACGTGGTTACCATGACCAAGCCAAGGGTCATATACTGGTTTCGCACGGATCTAAGACTTCACGATTCTCCAGCTCTGAAAGCTGCCCTGGATCTGCAACCCGCAGTTCTTTGGCCCATCTTTACGTGGGATCCCCATTACGTGTACAGGGCCAGGGGAGGGGTGAATAGATGGCAGTTTCTGTAAGCCCTTTTCAATAACTGCAATGCTGATGTGGCGCACGCTGCCCTCGTCTCTCTCGCTCTATCGCGTCCACCCATCGGCTCTTTCAATTATCATTTTGGTCCCCTTGCTCCCTTGACGCCACTGACATTGTGTCCTGCAGACTGGATTGCCAGAATGACCTTTCAGAGTCCATCACCAAACTAAACCCCAAGTCGAAGCTATTCGTGCTTCGGGAAGGGCCGCAAACACTGCTGCCCAAACTCTTCAAGGCATGGAAGGTAACCCATCTAGTTTTCGAAAAGGACACGGACTCGTATGCTCGCGAGAGAGACGAGGCTATAGCCAAGGCTGCCAAAGAAGCAGGCGTCGAAGTCGTCGTTCGATCCGGCAGAACATTATGGGATAGTGACCAAGTCGTCGCCAAACATGGCGGTAAGCCCACCATGTCCATGACTGCGCTTCTCTCTGCTACCAAGAAACTGGGGGACGTGCCCCGGCCTATTCCATCGCCGACGCAGTTTCCTAATCCTGGAGACATGCCCGTGGACTTCGAACAAGATCCCCCCGAGACAAAGCCAGACATCAATGCCGAAAGCAGAATCAACAACGATACCGGCTACAGGAAGATTGCCGGTCCCAAGGGCGACTTTGCCATCGAAACGTTGGAGGAGCTTGGCTTCGCACCAGCAACCACCCCTCACAAAGGCGGAGAATCCCGAGCCCTAAAAGCCCTCGATGCCATCGTCAAGGACACAGTGTACACGGCTACATTCGAGAAACCGAAAACGAGCCCTGCGCTCTTCGAGCCACAGTCAACCACGTTGCTGTCCCCCTTTCTTCATTTCGGTGCGCTCTCCGTGCGAGAGTTCTACTGGCGCGTCCAAGATGTGGTGACCGCCCACGGCAAAGGCGCCTCCATGCCACCCGTCAGTCTAACGGGGCAACTCATCTTTCGAGACATGTATTTTGCTGCCCAGGCGGCCATCGGGCCTCACTTCCACCAAACGGCAGGAAACCAACATTGCCGCTTCATCCCGTGGCATTTACCATCCAAGACGGACCCGGTCACCGGACTGGCGACGGGGGACTACCACGTCGATTCCCAACAGGCAGACGAGTGGTTCCGGCGCTACAAGCAAGGCGTGACTGGCTTCCCATGGATCGATGCCCTCATGCGGCAACTCCGTCACGACGGATGGATTCACCACCTCGGCCGCCACAGCGTGGCCTGTTTTCTCACCAGGGGAGGCTGCTACATTGACTGGGAGCGCGGTGCAGAGGTTTTTGAAGAACTCCTCCTCGATCACGAACCAGCCTGCAATGCCGGAAACTGGCAATGGCTTTCCTGCACGGCGTTTTTCTCGCAGTACTTTCGCTGCTACAGCCCGGTAGCGTTTGGGCAGAAATGGGATAAGAACGGTGACTTGATTCGTAAGTGGGTGCCGGAGCTGCGGCATCTCAATGCGAAGTACATCTACGAGCCGTGGAAGGCACCGCTCCTGGATCAGAATAAGGCGGGTGTCCGGATCAAGGGCGATGGGCTGACAGATGTGCAAGACGGCACGTATCCCAAGCCCATGTTTGACTTTAATGAGCGACGCGATGTGTGCATTGCGGCCATGAAGACTGCCTACCAGGTTGGGCTTCACGGGAACGATGAACGAGTGTTGAATGGAAGCTGGCGGGAGCTGTTCCCGGATGGGCAGGGCGAGATCCAAGGTCGCTTTGATAGTGACGGTGGCGATAATGCCGAGATTTCGCATGAGGGCGATGAGGTGGAGGGTGCGGGAGACAAAAAGCGGCCGAGAAAGATGAGCTCGGCGAGGGTATCAAAGAAGAAGCAAAAGACGTGAGCTGGTCCCTGGATCACTCAGGTGCCCGTTCATTGTTGTCTACAAGGCGTGGCTGTGTTGACTGCAGTGAACTGCACTTCTGGTGGTACTTGGTTCGTTTACGTTAAAAGGCTATGCTGAGAGCTACATGTACATGATTCATCTTTCGACACCACCGTGGATTGGGTTGAACATGATGCTATAGGAAATCATAAAATAAGATATCAACGCTCTTCGAGAAATGAAAAGCCTTGCCCAAAATGACTGATCGCGCTCCAGAGCTCAATCAATACCCCTTTCCCGGGTCTTCAGACAATCTTGACCACTCAATAGACCATAAGAGCCTCTCCTCGTTCGTCCTCTCTCCATCTTCATGCTTCTTCATCTCCTCTTCTGACAACTGCGTGAACAGTTTGTTACTCCCTAGATTAGCAGCCCTATAAGTGCGCAGCTCCCACCCCTCCCACCTTCGTTTCAAGTACAATTTCGCAAGAGGGTCCTCCGCATCAGGCATGCCCAAGTCCGCCAACTTCTCAAGGACTCGTCTTGCATCATTGTCCTTGTTCAATGCGGTGTAGGTCTTTCCCAGTCTCAGCTCGCAGTAATTTCTCCAGTCAGGATGCCCTCCAATCTCGAGGGCACGTTCCAGCACCGTCTTTGCGTCTTCGTAGCGCTTTTGCTGATGCAGTAAATGGCCCTCCACGGCCATTGCATCGGCATCATTCCCGCTCGCCACGAGGCTCTTGAAACGTGCCTCCGAGGCGCTGAGCCCAGCCAGCTTACCATACATCTTCGCGTGTACCAAATACTTGGCAAGAGAGAGCGTGGCAGCCCGGAGGCCCTTTGCAGAGGCTGATGCCCAGAGCGCCATAGAAAACTTCTTTGATGTCAGATCGGAGTGGATGAGGAGCATGACGCACGCCACCATATGCATAGTCTCTGCGCTTATCCCCTCCGCTTGATTCGCCAGCCGCGTTAGCCATTAGAACAATCATGGGGAGAGTTTCGTATCTTCGTCATCTTGTGCACCCATCAAACGTGGAAAGAATGCAAAAGAGGACGGCGGGAGAAAAAAAACGCACCATCTGAAAACGACAGAGAATAGGGACTCGCGCCTCCACGAATCGCCATTTCGGCCCTTTGAGCAACGCCGTAGCATTTCGCGGAACTGATACGAGTATATGGGTCTGAGTATGACAAGGAAAAGCCTTTGTCACAATATACATCAATCGCACGATCGAAGGCGTTTTGTGGAATTTTGGCCAGGGTGAATTCGTCTTTTGGGATGGTGTATCTTGTTCTGGGTACGGAGAGCGCGGACCGAGAAGCGGCAAAGGCTCGGGTTTGGTGCGATGGCGTAGGGATGGTGTTTGTGAGTCTCGGTGCACGGCGATGGGGAGCGGATTTGCAGAGCGGCGCGCTTAGGGTCTGAACGACTCGTCGGGCGGCTGTGGCCATTTTTTGTGGTCGTTGATGGGTGTTTCGGGGGAAACGTTGTGATGCACTTGGTGAAGCCTGGACAAGCAGATGTCGTGATGGCAGTTCGAGGTCCCCAAACAAGAGTTGACGTGCGGCCCGTGACGTGCGGACACAGCTAACCCGCAGAGCTAATGCGAAACGCAAACAGAAACGCCAAGAATAAATCAGAGATGCATAATAACAACGGTGGTATGTAGCAGTTCCGGCCAGGAGCGTCGTTTCAGTCGTGTATGTATCTCGGGAAGTTGAGGATGAAGATGGCGTTGCTGTTGAGCTTGCGGCTGCTTGCCCTTGCAAGTCCACCCTATTTGTTGTCCGCGACCAATCAAAATCCCCCAGCGCCATCGCAGTGATCCTCTTTTTTTTCCTATCCAGGTTCGGTTGCTATCGCAAAAAAATCCCAAAGCGAATGCTCCGTGAGTGCAGTCAAATTCCCCAATTCATTTCCTTCATCGCATCTCAAAAATTCGCAACCAATCCCTTACTCTTGAGAGATACCATCATCCAGAAAATTTTATTCCAGCCACATCACTGCGCGCACCGCCAGAGCAGAAGCCAACGCCTTCTTTGTCTCCCGAGATTCACGTCCGCCGCATCTCCAACACCCATTAAGAGTCAACGCCGAGCGAAGAATAAACCGCGCTCACCCTATCTCCTTCTTCGTTCGCTTGCGCCAACATCCAAAAACACAACATCATCATGCCGGTAGTCACACGCAAGCGGACAGCCGCCCTTGCGGCGGCATCATCCCAAGCCCAAGCAGCCGAGGAGCCATCTCCCTCCGCCCGCGCAGACAAGCGCTCAAAATCAAACGCACGAAGTTCTCCCGCAAAGCGCCAGAAAAAATCGCCAGAGCGGTCAGAGGAGGTCGAGGAGGTGACTGCAGTTTCGACGCAGGATGAGCACAAGGCGCCCGAGACGGCCCACGTGGTCAGATTCGACGACGAAGGCAATGCAGACAAGGAGCTTGAAGTTCCCGCGACAACGGCTCCTGCGGCTGCAGTGACGGGTGGCGATTCCGACGAGAGCGATAGCGACGAGGCGCCCGAGGCGGTGTCCACATCAAGGGTTGCTAAGGAGATAATGAAGTCTGCGCAGGAGTTGAAGAAACTGGCGAAAGAGTATGTTTATCATTTGACGTGTTTACAAAGCTCTCCCACCTGTTTGCCCTGCTTTATGCGTATTTGTCTTCTTCATTCCCAATTCTCTTCTACCTCACGATGTTGGAGTTTCTCACCATGCCATACACCATGTCTATCTCCATTTACCCTTTGCCCTCCTTACCTTAACTCGCCCGCGTGCTTACACATCAACCCAATAGACAAGCAGCTGCCTCCAAGGAGAAGCGCCAACAACGCGACGCCCTCTTCAAGAAACAGGCTCTGGAGCGCAAGGCCGCGGCTCATGACGACGAGAAGTCTGCCCCAGCTCCCGCCCCTACCGCTGCGGGAAGGAAACGCGCCGAGCGGACACAAATCCCCAACGTCCTCCCCGCTGAGTTCCTCGAGGATTCATCGAGTGACTCCGACGGAGATGCCTCTCGTTCATCCGACGTGGATGCGCCGCGGCGGCGCGCGAGAACCGTCCCGTCTGTGGAGCGAAGGCTAGCTCGGCAGGCGAAAGGCCCGCGCGATGAGGTCATTGGAACGACGGTGTATAGAGTTTCGAAGGACGTGGATGCGAGGATGGCGCCCAAGGTGAAGAAGAGTGCACAGAGTGCAAAGGATGCTTTGCTTAGGAGGGGGAGGCAGCCCGTCCAGGGTAAAGGGCCTGGGTTTTTTAAGAGGTGATGATTCTGTGTTTGTTTCTGTTGGGAGGATACATATACGTCTTGAGTGAGATGATCAATGAGCGGTGATTTCTGCTTCTTCCCAATTCGTTTGATTGTTCGATCGTTTTCACTATCCTTTTCACTATCGGTCTCATTTGGCTAGGATGAGGCGTTTGATGCCCCATTGCCTCGCTGTCGCATCATCATTGAACTTCATGCTCATTTCTCTACGATGTCTTCCGGCTCCTGTGCCCTTCTACAATGAATACCAAAAAACTAAGCATTTTACTGGAAATGGCAAGATGACGGGCAAAGAATCGCGTACGAAACGACAGACTCATATGTTGTTGGGCACGACAGGCATGCAGGTCCGTAGGGGGCTTGGGTTATGCAGCCCTGCAAGAAGATCCGGAATGGGGGGTATTGCGATGTCAAGTCATGGAAAATGCACATGTATGTACTAAGATAAACGTGGGAGTAGGGGGGAGAGACAGAGGCGCGGGATGCACAGGCAGGCTATTTCAATGTCAACATCCCGTAACTTGCTTCTACATACTCCGTACATAGGTACTGGTACATATTACACTGCTTAACATTCCTACACTTGCGCTTTTTACACCACAGCAGTCCCAAAACCCCGATCAAAGTACAGCGTGAGTACCTGTATACACATGTCCAGCCTCACCAATTGATTCTTTGCCGGTGCTGTTTCTTGCCTCACTAACAGTTATTCCGCGCCCTCGTAGTTGCCGCGTGATATAAGCTACCCTGTAGGTTTTTGCACTATCACGAGACGGAACGGAGATGAATGTGGAAGCGGGGACTACACATCGTGTATAGAGTCTGGACGAAGACAGTGTGCATCCTTTTCGAATTTGCACCGGTTTCGGCTTTGGACGACACGCTATTCGACGTTCCGCAGATTTGTAATTATATATACAGTTCGGGGAAATCCTTGATTGTCCCCCTTCCCTCTACATATGTACATGACTTCTTTGGGGCACATATTATTTGACCCTAATCCTTACCCATAGCAAATTGTACTTTTATTATTAAAAAAAAACTTTCAGTCTTCCTGCATCTCGTGCTGGTGCGCAACGGTCGCATAAACTATGTATATCGGGCCAGGCCGTTGTTCATCACGTGGCTACGGCCCGACAGCTCCTCGTGGTGACGATTTTGTTTTAAGTTTGACAATCGACAAGGTGGAGCCAGTGAATATCAAATTCTCAATGATGGCGCGAACGCCAAAAACGCAACAGCAATGTTCATAATAGGTATGCAAGCATCGGATCCTTGCCACGGGGGATTTTGGATGGCGGCTTGACGAGATTAAGTCACGGCTGCATTAATGATTAGCCCCGGCCGAAATCTACGCACGATCGTGCATCATCACTTCTCTTCCTGTTTCCAAGGAGGAATGCGCTTTGCGTGGCTGCCAGGAACATTGTCGGGACGAGTCGAGGCGAAGTATTTTAAACTATGCGTAGTTCATATGTACATACCACATACATATTCCATACTCTGTAGTACGTACGCTGCCATCTGACACTGAAGGGCCGACCTGAATGGCAGGGACAGGGCACTTATTAGCGAAGGGAATACCTACATGCACACCTAGTATCTACAGATTGAAGCCGTGTGGAAAATCGCCGGCAAGTTTACTGGGAGGGCTGCCAAGCTCTTGCTGCCGTGCGAGAAGGATGTACAACCTATGTATCATGTAATGGCAACGCCGTGTACATACTACAGAGTACAATATGTATAGAAGACTTGAAGGGGGATTCGACAACTACGCTACCTCACTCGGCCACTTGGCTAGCTTCGTGGCTGGCAGCGATCCCGTGTCGGCACGACTCTTCCCGCATTCGAAGTGTTGCCTTCATGGGTTGAAGATCAATTGTCAACTGCGGCCACACGAAAAGGGGTACATACATTAGGTACAAGGCGACCGCGCCGCACAAAGATCGGCCAAAAGATCCCGTCCCACCGTCCACGCCAAGCTCTCCTGATCTAGGTACATAAATACCTATACCTACCCCGGGTGCTGTAGCCTGTAACTTACAAGTCTACGGAGACAGCAAGCTGCTATTTTTTCACAAGTGCAGCCAGCCAGGAGCGGTCAATCGGGTCAATTTGGTGTAAAATTCGCCGTGCGGAGCACAGCGCAACTAGCCGAAGATCCCGAGGACCCTCGACACTCGCGTTCAATTGGCGTCGATGGCCGGCTAACGGGCGTCGCCGAGTGTGAACATACCTACCAAGTGAACTACATATCGAGAGAGTTATAAAAAGAAAGCCAGGTGTGGACTAGTTGATAACTTGATACCATACGGCTCATGAATGGCTCATGTTTTGACAGCCTGGCGCAACGTTGGTGCAGTGCTGGTGCAGCGCTGGTCTGCGCTCGGTCGAAAGAGTACCTAGCAAACCTCGTTGTCGCGTATACATAACGCGTTCTGTCTTCTGGCCCCTGGCCTCTACGGAGTACCTACATAGGTACATACATGCCAACCGGAACCCGGAGCGTGTGGCTTCGGCCCAAAACCACACACGCGCTTGTCCCTTTTGACACGCAAGTCGCGAAGAAGGAAGCAGACGGATGAAAGCGAAGCCGAAACAACAGGGCTCCGTGTTCGCTGAGAAGTCGTCTTGGGTGACCACTGACAATTCCCACGATGGCCTGACGAATTGTCCACGAATTGCCGGAGCCGACACCCCCTTCTCTAGGCTGGAAAGGGAAGGACACAAAAAGAGAAAGCCCCTGACCAGGTCGGCGCGGGCTCACGGCCGAGCCAAATCGCAATTGCGGGCGATGAGCATGTGGATGCCTGCAGCCTACCTGTAACCTACCTGCCTACCTCCTATGTAGGTATTTAGCTTGGCTGACATAGACTCCGGAGGCACAAACCGAGTCTTTTGTGTTGTGTATTGCAATTTGCCAGTGTGTTTGGCTGGGATCAGGGCAAGATATGTACTCCGTAATTGACGTCGGGAAAGATAGAATTTGCTATGCAGCTGAATTCTAGACGTTCGTCATACATAGTGCACTGCACAGTGTACATATATACTGTAGTCTGTGGCACCCCTAACTCTTACCATGCTGGAAAACACAACACAAAAGACCATGCTTTCGTGGTGGACTTGACCTGGTACGTGTAACGTAACCTCGTGCGTGACGTGAGGGATTTGAACACGGGTCTGCTAGACTGCTAGGTACATAGGTACCTATGTAGGTACATGTACGGAGTAGCTCCGTAATAACGCAAGCTGGGGTGTTTTATCGACTCGGTTATCGTGGCGACTACCTCAACTGCCGCCTGGCGCTTGTCGCGACTCGCGAGCGATTCAGGTTGGGACACTACTCCGTAAAAGCGGGCGAAACCCCTTATTTTTTGTGTCATGATGGGTCTATAATAATCCATTGCCTGCATTGTCATCTGTACCACTGACCAGTATGTATCGTGATTTGAGACTGAAGCTTGATGAGTCGGGATTGGTGGCAATAACACGGCTATTTTGCCCATGTAATGCAGTTCGTGGACGCGTTTGAATTGGCGAGGCCAAGCTACCTACCGTGTAGGCTAGACTTGCTTAAGCTAAACTTTCCGATAGTACTCCGTAGAACCTGGTTTAAACGATGTACTGTCCGATGTTGTTTCGGCGGGTATGAAGACGCGTGTTTTGTGTTGCATTTGCGCGTAGCACAACGTATTAGATTGAGGCATGAGAACAGGCAAGACGCCATCGTCTGAGGCGTTTTCCTTTGGTCGGATGCTGAGATTTGAGAATATCAAAACAGAGCCTTCCGAGTCGTGACTGCAGCCCTGTGGCCCGTGAGTGAAGGTATCACAGATCACAGAAGGTACCGTGCCTTGCTTGCCAAGGTTTGTGGATCGCATTTCAGCCAGGTGCATAGGCCTGCAGCTGTCCTTATGATTATGGACTCTGTACTCCGTACGGAGTAAGAAGATGGTAATTTGTCCGCAGCTAGGTGACACTGAAGTTGATTCGCATCGAGCACTGCCTGTCGTATAATGTATTACGTGTAGCCTGTAGGTAATAATATGTAATTGAGACAAGATGAAAAGCCAGTCCATCCGCACGTGCCCAGACACAAAGGGCCTCGGGTGGGTGCCGGCAGCAGTCTGCCACTGGCCAGTGTTATGTTGGCAGATGGTTCCTTCCGCGCGCCCCTTGTAAGTTGTCTGCCTAGCATTGTCATGAGCCGAAGTCTGAGAGCCGTAGCGCCGGTACGGTCCCACAATATCTAATTGCATTGGAATTTGGCACACACACTTGCACAAATTCTGCGTCGCGAATGGCCTCGTCAGTATCAAAAATACATGGCAGAACCCTGAGAGATTTGCAGAGATGGTGTCGAGACTGTGAATATGCAGCGCAAGCACCAACACACAAATCTTGTAAGTCGTGCATGTTGATGAGCAAGGGTTGATTGTGGCATCCAATCGATAGTCGATCCAAGAGCAAACATGGGACTCGTGCAATCCCTGCTGTGGTACGCAAACCCCATGCCCATCCCAAGTTTCCAACCCACCCATGCTTGTGCATGATGCGAATTACAGAGTGTCTATGTAGATATGTACCTATGTATGTACTCCGTATCATGATGTTCCATCACCAGCCCGCCCGCGTATGGCCACATGGCCGCTGACGCACGATCGTACCCGATGGAACGGACAAGCCCATGGTGGCATGCAGCAGATAGCAAGCACTACGACGTGAGTATATTCAAATGCGACCTGGATATCTCCGACTTGGCTTCAACGGGCGAAACCACGGCGGCGCAAAAGTCTGCTTGCGAGCCGGTATGTATGCACCCGCCGTCGCAAGGCTTGTATCCCCCGAATTTCCGTCCCGACTTCCCAGAGGAGCGCAAATTCGCAATGTCTGTGCTGCCTCGCCCGGGCGTCGGACGTTCTGGAAAGGGCAAAAGCTCCACCTCGTTATAGTTCCGTGCGACCGTCCACTTGCCACTGCAGCGGTATGCAGTGCCATGTAGAAGTATACTCCGTATTGACTGCAGCCGTCGAGCTGTGTCACGGCACTTGATGGTGCTGTAGCCTGGCCCTCATCCACATCACTTGCTCTGAAGTTGCTGTAGCCTGTATGTACTTGGGCGTCAGAGTACACAGCAAGGCAAAGATGGCGTAATTAGCATCAGCGACTATGTACATACATATGTACCTACCTAGGTAGGTATGTATGCTTGTATCTCGCGTTGGCCGTTTTCACTCATCGACAGACTAGTTCGCTAGTCGGCTAGTTCCCTTTGGCTGAGTCCGTCATCTCTTCTAACTTAGAAGTTCTCGTCGCAGGCTGCGGGGTGCTCCGAGCGACATACCTAGGTATATAGTACATGTATGTACCTATGAACATACATACATAGGTATGTACTATGGAGATGCAAGTACCCAGTCGGACCCTGGCCGCGTCGCGCATGAGACTTGTTGATCGACGAATTACATTACACGGGTGCCCGGGTCGCCTTGGCTGAGCAATCCTTGGCTGCGATCCGGTCTCATCACAATGCCACGAGTCCACGACGCACCCACGCCATCCACGCATCAATGCAAACTGGACTAGGTAGCTTGTCCCGGTGCGTTGTTGGCATGCCACGCCGCCCGAATCGTTCCTCAAGTCTTGACTCTTCACATCAATCAGATTTGAATCGACACAGGCAGCGCGTCTACAGGGTCGGCGTCACCCTGCCGAGAATACCCCTTTTTCTCTACGTCAAAGTCTCACCATCGTGACAGATCTGGCTGTCGCTGGCTTCGGTACACGGCCTCCCTACTTGCTCGACAAGCTTGTTGTCGCGCCACCGTTTCCGCCCGCAACAAGCTCATCCTGCTGTGAAGTCCATCGTCGAAAATGTCCTGGTTTCCCCCGCCATTTTGAACCAAGGATTGCTGCCACAGGGACTTGAAACAAGGCATCCCGGGCTTGTTCTGCCACACGGAACCTACCCCAACATCGGGCTGTCTGTTGACTTTCTGACTTTTTTTCCTGTTCTGCTCAATTCGTCCTTACTTTTCGATACATCGACATTCCAAACCGTCACGTCATCTATCCGTCTTCAATTGTCAACTAGCCTCATCCACAACGTTACAAGCCGCCGCACCTCCACTTTTTGCCAACGACAACGAAATCGACTCAGTTAGGTCCTAACGGCCGCGATTAGTCAAGCAACAAATCCTCTCGGACTCGGACACAAGCGCCCAGCTGACCATACACGGCC
This sequence comes from Claviceps aff. humidiphila group G2b, assembly GCA_018360325.1. Taxonomy (NCBI): domain Eukaryota; kingdom Fungi; phylum Ascomycota; class Sordariomycetes; order Hypocreales; family Clavicipitaceae; genus Claviceps; species Claviceps aff. humidiphila group G2b. Next base: position 27,179 of record SRQG01000064.1, read on the forward strand.
AATTCGCCTGGTTACATTTTCTTTGCCATATCCTTTCCACCGGTCACAGTCTGGCGATGCCCATGTTTACCCGGAAGCGGAACAGTCATCGGAATTCAAAGCAGAGTCCCAACTTATTACATCACAACGAGGGGCATTTTCAACTATCTGGATTGGGTGGGCTAGATTCGATCAATTCTTCGAGACATCACGCTGTGTCTCAGCTCAGAGTAAACGCAGGCGCTGCGCCTTTCGCAAACGAGACTTCTCCCCCTTATCAAGGTATGTGGACCACGACGACTGATATCTCGTTGCATGTTCTCTCTGCTTTCTCGTCGCATGTCAGAATCTCAAGCCCTGGAACATCAGACCTATGCGCGCGCTGATGAGACAAGGAAATGAAGAGAGAAAATTACTAACAGACCCTCTCGCGAAAGGATCCTCTTTCTCCAGACCATTCTCAACCACCCAACAAGGACACTTGAGCCAACTCCGAGCACCATCCATAGGCTCGATCCGATCAGGCGCCAGTGCTTTGTCCCGCAGAGTCGGAGCCATCGACAACAACGTCATGGCGAGCACTGCGGACAGAAGCCGGTTGCGCCGCGAGAGAACTTTTGTTGGTAGCGAGTGCGCGGTGTGCGACGAACCCTTAGAACACACGCTGCAAGGAGAACGCATCTTGCAGTTTTCGTGTACTCACGTGGCCCACGAAGCCTGCTTTTATGAGTTTATTCGCGATATCGACGGACAGTACTGTCCAACGTGCGAAGCGCCTCTTCACCTCGATACTAGCAGGGGTGGCAATGTCATTGATATCAGTTCGTCTTATCCACATGGTCAGGGACATGTTTGGGGCTTTATATGCTGATTCACAAGCAGATAAAATCAGCAATCTGGTGCGATCAGCCGGAAGCGATACGAGGTCGACTCACACATCCGGTTGGGGCAGTCAATCCGCTCGACCGCCTAGTGTAGAAAGCTTGCAGGCGAAGCATCGTTCCCAACAACCGAGTAGCAATGGGAGGGAAAGTGGCATCAAGAGCAATCTCCGGGATAGTAGAGAACCATCGTTAGAGCGCCACAACTCGCCGAGGCATCTTCGAAGCGATAGCGACACCAAGGGACCTCCTTCATGTGGTGGTTACTCTGAATCGTTGCAGAGCAGTCATTGGCGTCATGGCTACGACGTGCAGGCTATGGAAACAACGCCTGGAAGCCCAGGGACCACGTCTCGGAACATCTCTCCCCCAACTGTGACTGTTCGATCCGAGTTTCCTACCATCAGCAGGTCTCGTCAGCAGCAAACATTGACATGTTTGGTCACTGTCGAGGTCGCGGATAACAGGTGGAGGCCGGATGCGGAGGAGAGCAGTTCTTCTCACCAAGCACCACGTGCCCTGGCCAACATTGACGAAGTTACCACTCGAAGCGCGACTCGGGCCCCAAGCGCTATATCACGTCTAACGCCTTATGAATCCCCGGAAGTACTGGAACTGATGACCGAACATTTGCGGAATCGAGTGGAAAACTGGCATGGCTTGGACTTTGGCAGGTGAGTTTGCGGCGGATCTAACCATTTTGACAATCATACAATCTAACCAAATATCTGCAGGTTTGGACCTCTGAGACTGCATGGAACACTTCGAGTCGGCAAGGATAAAGTTTCTTGGCAAGAGCTTGAATGCTATCTGTTTGCCGAGATGCTGATTTGCGTCAAAGAAAAGAAGCCGTCCCAGACGTCGTCGCAATGGGAGGAAGGCGGTGCTGCTCCCAAACCCACTCGCTGCACCCTCAAGGGCAGCATTCTGATAAGAAAGCATCTCAATGAGGTTTTGGAGACTGGTTCCATTGACGAAAACGTTCTCACGCTCAGCCTCTCGGTAGCCGAGCTGCCGCATTTCCATCTTCGATTCGACAATAGGAATCAACTGAAACTTTGGAATCAAGCTCTGTTGGACGTGCATGCTTCCGAGCCCCCGTCCATTCGAAGCCCCGACTACGACCGTGGGGAATTTTCAGATAACGAGGAAGAGGCGGAGTGGCAGAGATCGATACCGAAAAGAGCGTCGACCACGTCCTCATGGGGCCCGAAATCAGTCACCACCGCACCTACCGAATACACAAACGTTGCTGCCAGGGCCAATCTAAATAGCTCCTTGCACGTTCCCATCGATGTGGTCGTCGTGGTCCCGATCTCTTCGTCTATGCAGGGCGTCAAGATCAATCTCGTTCGCGACGCGCTGAGGTTCATGGTCAACACTCTCGGGGACCGGGATCGTATGGGCCTCGTCACTTTTGGGTCGGGTGGGGGCGGAGTGCCCATTGTCGGTATGACGACCAAGGCATGGCCTGGATGGGCAAACGTTTTGTCGTCCATCAAACCTGTCGGCCAGAAGAGCTATCGAGCGGATGTTGTCGAGGGCGCAAACGTTGCCATGGACTTGCTCATGCAGCGCAAGCACAACAACCCCATTGCCACCATTATGCTAATCAGTGACGCTTCCACTGCCGATGCCGACTCTGTGGACTTTGTCGTGTCTCGCGCCGAGGCTGCCAAGTACGTTGACCATACATGTGGAGGCTTCCTTCCTATTCTCCCCTTTTGTGTAGAATGTGCTAACAAAAATGTGGTAGAATCACCATTCACTCATTCGGACTGGGCATGACGCACAAGCCCGACACCATGATTGAGCTTTCCACGAAAACCAAGGCACCTTATACATATGTGAAGGATTGGATGATGCTGCGGGAATGCCTAGCCGGCTGTCTGGGCTCCATGCAATCGATATCACACCAGAATGTCAAGTTGAAGCTCAAGCTGCCAGAGGGCTCACCCGCCAAATTCCACAAAATCAGCGGCGCTCTGCAAATGACCAAACGGGCGAGCGGCCGCGATGCAGAAGCCTCCCTCGGCGACCTCCGGTTCGGTGATAAACGCGACATCTTGGTTCAACTCGTCATCGTCCCCGACAGTGCCTCGCCGGACCATCTCCCCCAAGATCCTTGGGACAACATCGTATCCGGCTTAGAGGCTCTAGGCGGCTCCATGGACAACGAAGGAGAGAGAACTCAATCTGTCGAAGAGGTCCCCTTGGTCCAAGCTGACCTAAGCTGGCGAGATGTCCTCCGCGACGGCACCGCCCAGCAAATGTCCCGGCCATCGCTATTGGCAATCACGATGCTGCCCCCCAGCGCGAACCAGAAGAAATCATGGCAGAACTCACCGCCGATTCCCCCCCATCCCAGCGTTGTCCAACGCCGCATGGAGCTGCTAACTTCGGATATGCTGACTCGGGCACTGACTCTCGTGAGTCGTGGCCAACACGACCGCGCCCACACCCTGTTGAGCGAGACGAGATCTATCCTCAAGGGCCTCGGAAAGGGTGGCCTGCCCCCCGTGCCGACCCCCGGAAACAAGTCCACCGCTCCCTCGACACCCCGTCCAGGCAACGAATCGCCACCGAATCCCGCAGGCACACCCGAACGAAAACGCAGCCCCTCGCCGCCTGCATCCTCGTCAAGCGGAAACGGGAACGGGTACACCGCCGCCGCCGCTTCTCAGACCCAAGGCCACACAAGCAGCACCAGCAGATCAACCGACGGTCTCGGTCTGGGCAGCGGGATCGATGCCCGGACAGTCGCCGCCCTAGACGCCGAACTCAAGAGCAGTCTCGAGTGGATTAACCATCCCGCGGTGTTTGCACGGGACAGCCGCAAGGCAGTCCTGCAGGCGATTGGGGTGATTAGTTCGCAGAGAGCGTTTACGCTGCGGACGCCGATTGAGTGTCTGTGGTCGGGTCGGGTATCTGGGATTAAGAGGCTTGCGGATCGGAGTCGGGAGTGGAGGGAGGAGGGAGGGGGGCAGGGGGGGATTGTGGAGGAGGGGTAGAGCCTTTTCCTTTACTTTTCTTTCCTTTTCTTTTCTTCCACTCTCACTTTTACTTTTACCTTTACTTTTACTTTGAGTTCCAGTTTCAGTTTCAGTTTCAGTTTGGTGGCTGGCCGGCTTGCTTGTCTTTCTTTACCTTTGTTGCGTGCGCACCTTATATCTTGTCTGGACTCTGCACTGCCCATTCAGTCATTTGTTTGGATGTCTAACTTTTTCTTGCCTTTTTATCTTCTTTCGGGCTTGTCTGCTTCGATTCGCTTTTCTTTCGCCTTGTTCTACAGTTATTTAGTTTTTCTCTGCTTCTTTCGGAGTTTGTCCAGCTTGTTCAGCCTTTGGCCTGTTTGGCGCTCTTTTGTTGATTGGGAGAGCAAGGAGTCGGTATCGATGGGGGGTTTTTTTTTTGCTTGCTTTTCTTTGTTTTTTTGACTTGTTTTTTATGTGAGGGGCCTTCTTTACTTACGCCTTGATGCTGCCGCGTTTGTATGCCGCCATCTACTACGACATCTTTACTTACGCCTTGATGCTGCCGCGTTTGTATGCCGCCATCTACTACGACATGTATCATGCCTATCTTCGTGCTGCAAAGTTGAGAGAAATTGGGCAAAGCGGAGTCGGACAAACTCTTTCTGGCGTCGAAGAACTCAAGAAGAGGGGGAGGACGACCGCTCCATTGTGTATATCTTTGGTCTTTGGGCTGGCTTACTTGCGGTATAGTTCGTTTTGTTATGTACTCGCTCATTGATTGGCATGTCTTCATCTCTTACTCTTTGTACCCATACCCCGTATACCCCCCCGCCGCTTGCGTTTTTGTTCTACACTGCGAGATGCTACTATACAATAATGTCAAATCTAGTCTACTTTTTATATGTTACTTAATCATGTTCCTATCCAGTGTCTGAAGTTTGTGGGCCTTTGTTACTGTCGTTGTTGTTGTTTTTCCCATTAGATGGGCGTCGGAAGCGGGATATATATATACGCAAAGTCGGGCAAAGCCCGCCCGATAAGCACGGGGAGGGAGAGAGAGCAAAGGAAGGAGGAAGAAATGGTAATCAGGAATAATACTTTGAACAACTTACTTATAACTGTTCATTGTCGCAATAACGGCGAACGCTGGGACCTGTATAAGTGACTGCTTACTGTACCTTGTCTATAGAAGAGGCTTCAGGCGCTTGCATCTGCAGAAGTCGAGCATTTGCAACCTCTTCCCCCCCTACCTAGTTCCCTTCCCAAGTCCTGTAAGTATCTCCGTAGAAATATGTATTGTCATTCGAGCGAAGTAGTCCTCCTCCCGGCCTGAATACAATTCTGATTCCGTCGGCTCGTAGGGGCTCCAATCAACAGGGAGCATATGCAAAAGAAAAAGTAGCCCTGTATTCATCTTCTCTCGAGAGAAAGATGGTATTTTGAGTTATATCTCACGAGCCAAAGGTCCAAGGGAAGAGTCTCCTGCCAAGTTTCACACTTTGTGACACCTCCGTGATCCTCCGTGAAGTCGTGACACCCTCCGTGACACATACTCTCCCAAGACGGCCGCAACTATAGGTGATGCAGCTGTTCCAACATGTTCCATGCGCAATTGTCTTTGAATGCAGCGTACACAAACATACATTCTTCTCGTACAAACCGTCGACTTCCTTCATTTTGGTTCGCATGCAATACTTGCCCAAGACGCACATTCATCCTCTGGGAACCCCCGTGCGTGGAACGAAGCACACACCGCCAGCCTCCAGGTAATCCAATCGTCTTCATGTTACATAGAGCTGCTGCAGTCGCCGGTTTGCTAGTGAAGTACACGGTGCGCACCAGGCAGGGGCTACCCTTTATTCTGTTCTCTTCACGTACCTGGCATAAGGGGTATGTAGAGAGCATCAGCTCAGATAGAGGCATGAGGAGGACAGTAAGCATAAGCAGAAGAATACAGCAGCAGGAACAATTTCCTTACTCAAGTAATGTCTTCCCCTTTTTCTCCATGCTTGGCAACGACGCGATCTCAAGAATGCCACAATAACATCTTTTGGTACCATTATATTCGGCCTTTGGAAGGAAAAGGAAGCAAGGCAGTGAGGCCTCCTTGGATGGAATGATTTTATGCGCCCCGCGATGATAAGAGGGTATCGTATCTACGTGCGCGGACAGTGCGATATAAAGCAAGCACGTTCTACCTTTCTCTAGAACCGTTCTCTCTCTTGATTTTAGATACTCGAAATGAGACACCTCGTCTCATTTTCATCACCCACTCTTGTCCTGTCTTGTCATGTCCTGTCCGCGTCTTTCTCCCTTCTTCCTCTCTTTTTTTGTTCTTCCTTTCTTGTTTTTTTGTTCTTCAGTGCACAGCCATGCAGACCCTTCCTCTAGTCCTCGTCCCAGTTCTAAAAGGACATCCATGATTAGCTTTCACTGCACGTTTGAAGCGGAAATGGAAGACATCTCAGTCGTATATTGCACTTACCGGGTTGGGACCAGGAGGCTTAGGCCCACCGGCTTGTCTAGCCACAATGATTTGGTCAACGGATAAGACTGTGCGTGCTGCTTCGGTGGCGAGCTTGATGGCCCAGGCTTTGGAGGCTAGGAGATCGAGGATGCCTTCCTCTTTGGCATCGAGGGTACCGGTGTTGTTGTTGTTCTAAGAGGACAAAATGTGAGTACAGTATACGTTTTTCGGTGGAAGAACCTACAGCTGGAAAAGGGCCTCGCTGGCAAAGGGCACATACCTCAACGTCAACACCAGTGTTACCATCCTCGTTCTTGTGATGCGTGGCGTATAGTCTGCTCAGAGTCTCGGTGGCGTCGAGGCCACAGCTCTCGGCCAAGGTTCGGGGAATCACCTCAAACGCCTCTCCGTACTTCTTGATGGCGTACTGGCTGAGGCCAGACGTCTTCTCGCCGTGGGCTTGTATCTGGGCACTGAGCTGGATCTCCGTGGCACCAGCGCCGGGGACAAGACGAGCATCACGCGTGATGGCCTTGACAACATTGACGCCGTCATCTACAGCGCGCTCGACATCGTCCAGGTGGTTCTGGGTGGCTCCGCGAAGGACCAGGGTGGCAGTTCTGGTGATTTCGTCTTCCTGCCTGAAAACGGTGACTCGGTCACCTCCAATCTCCAGCGTCTCCACGACATCAATGCTTCCCATTTCGTCGGGCATCGGGGCCCCGAGTCTGGCGAGAGGGGTGGCACCGACGACGCGGCACACTCGACGCAGTTCGAACTTGCTGAGGATTCGGATACACAGAATACCGTATCGGTTTAGATAGTGCATCGCCAGATCGCCAACCTTGTCACCGCAGACGACAACTCGCAGGCCAGAGTCATGCAGCTCCTTGATAGCGGTCTCGAGCTGAGCTTCTTCACCCTTGCTGAAATCCATCATCTCCTTAGCATTGTGCAGCAGCACAGTGCCCTTTGTTTCCGTCTGGCTGTTGTCGATGGGACAGGTAAAAACGGCCACTTTGGCTCGGTGGGCCTTCTTGACAGAACCTTCAGGCTCCTTGGGGAAGACCATGCCCTTGACGACCTTGCTCTGCTCCAGACTGCCGCCCATGATCTTTACGACGCGAATGTTGTCGACGTTGAAGTTGGCGGGGGTCTTGGGAAGCACAGCCAGAACAGCCTCTGCGACAAGATCGGCAAGCAGATCCTCGTTACCGTTTTGCTTGCTTGCAATCACGGTTCGAATGGCTTTGCTCAACTCGGCCTGGTTGCGGATGTCTTCCACCTTGTCGACAGCAAGCTTGTCGAGTGTCTCGAGGGCAAAGCTTTGTGCTTTTTCGTATCCGATGACGATATCCGAGGCCTTCAAGCCCATTCGCAACAGATCCTCGGCCTTTCGGAGGAGCTCACCGGCCAGAACAATCACCAAGTTGGTCGCATCGCCCATCTCTGCCTCCTGCTGTTGGCTGGCCATGACGAGCAGCTTGGCGGCAGGGTGAACGACGTCGAGCTCGCGAAGAATCGTGGCAGCGTCCGACGTCAAAATCATCTTTTGCAGGTGGTTGATGACAATCTTGTTTCGGCCATAGGGGCCAAGCGAGGTTTGGACAGTGGACGCAATCGCCCGGCAGGCATCGATGTTGCGCAAGACGGCGCCATCTTCGGAATCGTAGCTGGGTAGATGAACAACAGAAGAGGCCAGACATTAGCAACGGCCGAACAGCACTTTCGCGAACAAGCTCAGTAGAGTACTCGTGACAGCACTATCCCGTTGCCTTGATTCTACCAACTGGCGGGGTGAAGGCTCGAGGAGGAGGGGCACGAGACTAGGAAAACTTACTTGTTGTAGCCCCCCTTGAACAGGCCCGCGTTCGGGGCATTGGGGATAGTGAGAGACATGAGAGCGGCGAGATGGTGGAAAAAACCAAGCCTGCAGAATCTCACACTCGGATGCGCAGCAGGTTGGATATGGTGATGGAGTCGGGAGGGTTGATGAGAGGCGGCAGCTTGGTCAGTCTATCGCAGCCAAACAAGCTGCCTTGGACGGGCTGCAGACTGCAAGGCATGTACTCGGGCGCCCCGCCAGAAAATCTGTGGTCGTCGATGGGGTCTGTGATTACGGAGTACATAGTACATAAGTACGTACCTATGAGGTACTAGAGGCTGTGGCGGTGCCTGCGTTGTGCCTGTGGCTTGCCAGCCAATCCGACTCCACTCGCAGGTCTCACCCAGTTCTGGTGACTGGTGCAGCAGTGGTGCTGCAGCCTGCACCACCAAAAGGTTCAGTCAATGGGCCAGTCGGGCCATCAAATCGCAGCCTCGTTGCATCGCCTCGTCGCAGCGGCACCCCTTTGTCTTCTCTTGGACCTTCAATCCTCTCCACCGACGCCCTCATCGGTTTTATGGGCTTCGTGTCCTCCGCTCGATCCGCGGCGTCATCTCCCCGCGACATCATCCCGACTTCCCAGGACTTCGCCCGTCACCGACTCACCCGTCTCCTCCTACGGCCTCACGTCCTCCCTGCTCAGTGCTCATGGGCTACATCAGTGCCCGCGCTATTTTGTCGCACCTTTTCTGATTGACAATCGATTGCTTCCTACCAACAAACCTAACCTCCCATCTCACCACGGCCCCACCCCATTGGCTTTGGTGATTTCAGAATCGCAGCAAATGCATCATTCTGCTTTCTTGCTCAAACCATCATACGCGTATCGAGTGCTCTGAGTCGCCATGGCGCCACCATCATGTAAGTCGACAAGCCCTTTCCATCTCCCTCCCCTGCCTGCGCAAGCCTGCTTTCGTCATTCTGTCTATCCCGGCGCCGCTTCTGCCACAGCCCGCATACCTCGCGAGTCGCCATCCTTCTTTCGCGCACGATTCATCTCTCACAACACAAATCCACCGTCCCTTTTATCCAACCCGCACCGAGAAGCTGTTGTTCTTGTGAATCCCCCCAAGTCTAGCCCTCGAATTTCCTTGCGCGCATACGCGCAACGGTATCCTAGACCGGACGCGGGTTCTACGTGCCCGCCATGCCTCAGAAGCGAAATGCTCTTCTAACTCTTGACGCGGATCCTTCTCCAGCTGTCCCTCCATCGCTCCCTCCCTCCGTCGAAGAAGCCTACCGCCGCAAATGCGTCAAGTTGAAGAACCGGACAAACGAGGTCGAAGATGCGAATGATGCCGCGCGATTACGCCTCGCCAGGATCAAGCGACAGGTCGAGAAGCTGCGAATGGAGAGAGCCTTCTTGCTAGAACAACTCTCAAAACGCACGAGCGCCAATGTCGAAGATTCAGACGGCAGTCCAAGCCCGCCACCAACGGTAAGAACCCGAAACTTTCAACAACAAAACATACAAGACCAGAGCCCTTCGCCAGTTGAATAAACGATCTCATCGATGACTAAACTAACGCGCGGGGAATCCTTCTTTCCTTTTTCCGTATTTGTCCTTCCTCTCGCCCCCCTTTTTTTTAGCCCAAGGATAAACCATTGCGTATCAAACGAGGGCATAGAAAATCGACGTTACTGGACGGGGATGCCAAGGCCACATCAAACAACTCCTTCAAAGAGCCCGCCTCGCCATCAGACTCTCAAGCTAAAGGCGACGCTGCTGACGATGGCACGACTCTAAACGGTGTCAGAAAGACGTCCAAGACACCCAAGACTGCCTTTGAACTGTACTGTCTCGAAGCACGGCCCGGTCTTGAAGAGAAGCTCAAAGATGATGATGGGGAGGGCGGAGATGCAGAGATCGATGAGGAGTTGACACATGCGTGGGATGATCTTCCTGCGCCGGAAAGGGAGGACTATCAGATGAAGGCGGATAAGCTCTTGGAACGGGCTCAAAAAGCCAAGAAGGCTGCCAAAGAAGCCAAAGAGGCCAAAGAGGCCAAAGAGGATGCGGAGGAAGAAGGGTATGAAAAGGAGGGCCGATCGCGCCATAAACGAGAGGCGCAGGATGAAGATGTTGAAATGACAAATTACGATACTGAGGATCAGGACCAGGATCATGAGGGGGAGGGAGACGGAGACGGAGATGGAGATGGAGATGGAGATACGCAAATGGATAAGAATGGAGATGACTAGAGTATTTGGTGTAAAGGGCTTGGCTTTTCCTGTTAATTTTTTTTTTAATGTTTTCTACATGGGGCAATGTGTATCAAGACACGAGGATGTTGGGAACCCTAGCAAAATACGCTCCCAGATGTAAGGCAAGGCGTTCTGTAAAAAAGTTTTTTTCCTCCATCTCTTCCCCTGTTCCGGGGTGTGTCTCATTCGTTCTGAAGGTGTTAGTCTACCACTGTACCTATGTGCAACGTCTTTCTCAAGACAAAGAAATCATGGCTAAGATAATCAAGACATTGATATTTCGTTGCGAGGGCAGTCAAAGAATGACACCCCTTTCTGGAGGCAGTCTGACATCTGTACCTGCAGCACGCAAAGCAGTAATGCGGAAATCACTCGACGAAACGAGAATGTCTTGTGGCAAACTCACCTCCCCTCGCCATGGTTGTACATAATGAGAACTCAAGTACATAGGTACCTAGGTAGACAGGAGGTAGGTAGGTAGGTATTCCTTGAAAGACAGTCTGCGCCCATGGTCAGAAAACAGACGCCTTTCCAACTCCAGATATGCTCGAAGCGATGAGTGACTGATGTACAAAGAAGAAAGGAAACAAGTAGGTAGATGTGATCTGGCTAGATCGGTTGTCGTTGTTGTTAAAACAGAGAAAGAGAAAGAGAAAGAGAAAGAAAATCCAAAAGAACGCTTGCCTGCCCGCCCTGTAATTCCGAAGCAATGTATCCTCCTAAATCATTACTCCTCGCTCCTAGCCCCCCACAGCATCACTACTTGGGGTCTCTACACTTCTTGTTCCAACTTCCTATATCTCGCCAGCCCATAAATCCACGGCAATATTGATGCATGCCACGAAGATTTCCATGGCGATAAGTACAATCACTGCGGTGGGTGTCTTGTTAGCTACATCGTTCTTTCACAAGCATACAAGGCATCCGAGAGTGGCAAGCACGCATGAAAAAAAGCATCAGAGACGAAGGCGGAAGAAAAAGAGGGGAGCAAGAGTCACGATCTTCCAATAAACATACCAATCCATTCCAGCTTCTCGCCATGCCCATGACTCAACTGGTCTTTCAGAACAGCCAGCAAATCCGCAATGACATCCAGGCGCTCATTGAGCAGCCCCACGCGCTGATCCATCTCGAGATAACTCCGCACGGCTTGGTACACGGGCTCGAGTTGCGGCTCAACCCAGAATAGCTCTGGCGTGTCGAGGACAGACCCGTTGAGATGGATGGCAATGCGGAGGATGAAGAGGTCTCCGATTTGCATGTTGATTTGCTTACGCGAGAGGTTGATTTTGCCAGTCAGGGCAATGTGCGCGGGTATGTCTTTGCAGGTTTCGACGGTCGTGGAGATGAGTTCTTCGTATAGAGATGTCTGCGCGGCGGAGAAGGCAAATAAATGTCAGTAGGATGCTTGACTTGGGGCGGCAATAAGAAAACAGTCTACTTCTTTGCTGAAGAGAGAACAGGGGGAAGTAGGACTTGGTGAGCTTGTGCCTGTGCGAGGGCTGCTGCTTACCTTGACGCTTTGAGCGAGGGCGTGCGATATAGACAGCTTAATCATGTAGTTATTTTTGTCCCGCAGCGTGATAAAATCATTGTATATCCGCGCCTGATACTCGCGTGTGTAGTAAAAGTTGAACAGCTCCGTCTCTATATCGTCCGGCGCCAGCTTCTCCAACTCAAACTTGGCAATCTCCTTGAGGAACTTGGCCTCCTGTGCTTCCGTCATGCCCCATATCACCACGACGCCGTAGTCGAAAAGAAACACTTCCGGGGTGTGGACTTGTATATCAAAGTCTAGTGTATTCTCCGCTGCGGGCGCCTCCTCCGTAACACTGGGCCCTAACAAGGCTTCAGGATTCCCCATGTGTGGTGCAGCATCAGGATCATGATGGTCAGGGTCTGTAGAAGAGAATCCTTCTTCTTGGAATGCAGAATCTTGCCTTGCGCTTTCCAGGCTAACGGTGCGTTGGCGACGGGCTTCTTCTTGCATGGTCTCGCCACCTGTTGAATGGCGACGCTCGTAGGACATGACGGGGTCGTGCCGTATTCTGCTCGGTTTTTCGTATGAATAGGGGGTATAGATGCACTCGTCGATCAATTTGGGATTGGCGCCGCGTGTTTTGCCTCGTCCTTTGAGGAAGCGCATCAATGAGTCCATTTGGTACTTATCGGCGGTACAGTAGGCAGTGACGCGGGGAAGACGGTCGCGATCCCCCTTGCCGAGACGAGCAGCATCTCTTCTCGCCGTTGGGTCCTTAATTCTGGTATACTGGGAGTAGACATCCCGTCCGCTTTCTTCATCCTGGCCTTCGATGTCCGGGTTGGGTAAAAGTTTGAGCTTCTCCGTCTTCTTCGTACTTCTCTGAGGTCCGATCTTAGGTCCGAGATGAGGCTGGACGATGGGTGGCATGCTGCCGTGGCTGTTGCGTCTCGTCAATTTGTTGTTCAAGACTGTCAGCGCGGGAGGGTGAGGTCCCGTGCGGGAGGTCCCGGCTGGTAAGCTGCCAGACAAAGCTGGGCTGCCTTGGGGTGAGTAGGGTTCCGGCTCGAACGTCCTCGTGACGGGGTCGGGACTGAATGTCACCGTTCTCATCGATCGCTGTCGAGGCTGCGCGGCATCGTGAGGGTTCGGGATTAGAGGCGTGTTCTCGCTGATGACTCGAGGCTCCATGATGCAGGCTCGAGCAAGGATGAGGAGACGATTAAGGATCGAAATGGAAAAACAAAGACAAATTAACACAGGAAGTGCAGCAGTAACGGCGGGACTGTAACTCAAGTGTCTGTCGTGATGGCTGCCCGCAGTCGGAGCTGGTCTCAGCTGGTAGTCGCGCGGCCGATCGATGGGACTTGATGGTGTTTCGAAGTGGCTTTAGTCGACACGATGAGTGGTAGGTATATCTGTGCAGGTCGAGCTGATATCGAGAGATTCGCTGATCATTGGTCGATATCTTCTTTTTTTTCTTTTTTTCCCCTCACTTATTCTTTTACTTTGTCGCCATCGAAGCCAAGCAAAAGGCTACCTAGGTAGACAACAAGCGATGAGGTCAAGAGTCAAGACCGTCAAGCAAGCAGGCAAAGCAATCATGAAAAGGTGCAAGTGCCAAGTGGATGCGCAGTTCAGCGGGGCGGCTCCAGTCGGCCCCATTTTTCCCTGGTCATTTCCGGATCCATTTGCATCTTCCTCGAAAGGGGTCAGCCCGTCAGTGACCTTCATCTGACGCCACATGATGCTTCTCACAGACCAACAGCCTCCGGGCTACCCTAATGCCAGGGATTGGAGACCTTTTATAACAAGTATTGGCTGGGCATAATGCCTTCTCAAGGACGATCACGGTCCCGACTACGGGCTCAATGGAGTACGATCCTGTTCGCCGCCGCTCAGCATACTACAGGAACTGCTTGCGGTGAAACGATGGTTAAAAGTAGCTTCATACATATCTCATTCACAGCCCATCATCTCTAAACCAGGACTTCGTTCTATACGGTGGTCCACCGATACTATACGCCCAAATAAGAGGCCCATCCTGTATTTGCACCATTGAAGGCACGCAATTCACCACTTGCGGCGTCGCTCAGCCCTCAATCGTCTTCACATGAATCTTGAAACCGGCCTGATTTAGACGATCCACGTAGCCTTGGCCCAAGCATGCTGGTGTATACAAACCGCCATCCAATTCGAGATCGTCTTCTAGAATGGTTAAAGCACCGTGTGCGAGGAAAACGCCCGTAACTAGATTAGCGAGGCAGTTAAACATTAGCATTGTTCTCTGATGACAGTGGCGCAAGGCCATATTTCTTTCAACTGGGCTTCGATTTCAATACTCACGAGTATACAGGCTTCCGTGATACCAAGCACGACAGAATGCCTGCTTATTCGTCGGATTGCTGGCAAGGTCGGGCGACGCAGTTCCACGATACTCCAACTCTTCCCGAGCCATGTCCTCTCTGCTAACACCCTCTCCGGGCTGATAGACAAACTTCTTGACGAGGATTCTGAATGGCGCAACGAATACCAGAAGCAGGCCTCCAATCGCGAGAGCAAGATGGACGGCAATGCCATGCAGCCAGTTTCGTGCTTTGAAGTACTCTGCCCACGTAAAATTGGGCCCATAGAATTCACCCTTGCGGCTAGGGATCTCGTGCAAAAGTCCCCATGTCCTTGTGACAACAGCTTGGTCTGTCTTTTCTGCGAGAGAGGTGGTCACGATTCCCAAATTGGGCAGCGAGGTTACGCCCAAAATTCCTTGTAAAAGGGACCTCTGTGGCCTGGACCCTGATGTGTGGGGGATGGGAGACATGGCATATGGCTTGGCTGCTTCTACCACCTCCTTCAATGAGAAGTGCTCAAAGTGAACCAGGACAGTAGCCAAAGTCCCCCCCGAAGGCTTGCTCCTGTTCTGAGTTTTAGAAAAATGGGAGGCCAGTCTAATGCTAGGGCTTTCTAGTTGCAAACGTACTCGAGCTTGTGGATTGTGACCACGGCATCCTTGGTCGCGGCGTCAAGGTCTTTGCGCAAATGTTGCGCCATGGACCACGTCACCAAATCAGCAGGCGCAGACTCGATACCACTCTGCGGGAGCATGATGGCACCCGTCTTCTTTGCGGTGCTTTCATATTTTTTGATCATCTGGGAAACCCAAGGTGCCTCGCCAGTGCAATCAATATAGTGTGTGCCTGCTTCGGCGCAGAGTCTGAAGGTGAGCTCGCCATACAGACAGTAAGGCCCGACAGTAGTGATGACGACGCATGTTTTCTCAATGAGAGACTTCAGCTGAGCCTTATCGTTGATGTTGACGAGCTCGATACCTGCAGCAACCATCAGCAGCTCATTCACAGAATTTCGGCGTCTACTCAACGGGCGCTGCGGGCTTACTGGGTGCGAGTCTGTCAGGGTTCAGCTTTTGGCATTCTCCAACAAGGATCTGGAGCTTCGGCTCTGAACGCCCAGCGACAGCCCATCTCAGATCAGTGGGCAGGTGTGTGGCGATGTGCTCCGACGTCAATTGGCCAGTGTAACCTGAAGAAGTTAACAAAGTACGAGCTGTCAGTAACTGTATGGCGGGCGTCTCAAAGTTGATGTGGAGGGTCAAGGTAGGGTAGCATGGTACCTGTGGCTCCCAAGACAATCAAATCATGCTGTCGACCATGCTTTCTTCTGGCCATGATGTGTGGCTGCCTATAAATAGCTTGCAGGGCTAGGGAGGTGTGTTGACTGCGAATTACGCTGAAGAACGACGAAGTGCGGAAACTGTGTCGTCGGGAAGGTTGCTCCTGAGGCAATCACGTCACAGGAATTCCGAGAACACAGGGAGATCGCGATGGATGAGTAAGGCAAGAAGCCCAAGTGAACGGAATGCAGAAAGCACAAGTGCATTGCCTACGCCGTACGCAGGTCGATCGGATTGACGTCCCAAGTTAGGTTACGAACTTACGTCACACCCCAAGCCCAACTCATGAACAGTTTACCTACCTACTTCACCGAGCCAAAGCGATACAGGCTTGTGAGTCGTGACTCGTGACACTGGGAATTTGGAAACGAGCACCAGAAAAACGAGAAGCATCGACTGAATTTCATGGTATTCTTTTTCATGCCTGCATGTTCGGCACCGAAAATATTATCCTCCCGTAGTCGTTTGCCACAGGATCGATTTCGACATTTGATGCACATGTACATACGTCGTCGTCAAGCGCTCTTATCCAAATTGAGTTGCAACCGGCTGGCGGGGTCCTTTCAAGGCTTTCAAGAATGAAGTCACGAGCCCCACCCAATAAGGCAAGACTTGGAGTGAGTCGTGACATGAGTTGATGAGATGATGTGATTACTTAGAGTAAACAGGATAAATTTCTCTGTGATGCTGCATGGCCTTCGCGTCGTGACTTTACGGTCTCTTAGATGGGAATCATGGCCGACTCATCAGTGAAAGCCACTGGAAACCACTGCCAAAGCCCGCAACGAGTTGGGGAAAACGAGTCGGACGACGCGACATAGCTGTTTATCCATGCATTGCTGGTAATTATAAAAGGACGAATTGTGCAGTAAAACCAAAGCAGCCCTCGTCAAACTGTGATACGATTCGACACGACTGGCTGTATGACTTTCACTCCAGAGTCAGAGTGAGCCTCCGAGGTCCGGAACCGTCAAAGGGGGGCAAGGCCGCAAGATAAGAGTGCACGTCATGTGACCTAGCATGTGATCTCTTCGACCGGCATTGTGGAGCGCACACACTGGAAGATTCGCTTGCTCCAGTGCACTCACGTGCTTGCCCTAAGAAAAACACAACTCTAGCATTTCGGTGGACACGGCCGCAAGCGAAGCCGAATCTCATCATCTCCGCCCGTCACTTGTCGTCTTCCAGCCCAACGACAACCTCACAAATCATTCAAGATGACCAAGCGAACCAAGAAGGTCGGCGTGACGTATGTTTTGACAACGATACAATTGCAAATTTATGTCATGTACACATGCTAATATTGTCTGCAGCGGTAAATACGGTACCCGGTAAGTTTATCGCGACGCTCATTGCCATCCGATGCCGACCAACACGAATATACCCGAACATCGACGACGCACTCGAACTTGACGACGCAGCAAACTCCTGGTGGCTTTGGCTGGTGGGTATAAGGACGACGTGAGAGTTTGAGCTCGAGGCACCCGATATCGAAGCCTATCCAGACATTTTTCGCAAGCAAGATAATGTGTGCGCTGCCGAGCCAGAGCCAGCGGAAGAATGATATGCTCGCTTACTCATGGACGAATCTGCGCCGCCGATTACCGGGATAACCCTACCTCAACCCAGGGGACAATTGAAACTAATCGCCATTTTCCGAACAGTTATGGTGCTTCCCTGCGAAAGCAGGTGAAGAAGATGGAAATCACACAGCACGCCAAGTACACCTGCACCTTCTGCGGAAAGGTCACCGTCCGCCGCCACTCTACCGGCATCTGGAACTGCAAGTCCTGCAAGCGCACCATTGCCGGTGGTGCCTACGTTGTTGCGTATGTAACGTCATGGATCTCGAAAAACGAGGAGACAATGAGAAAGGCTGGATATTTGGAGGATTGGATGAATGCTTGGCAACGACTTTTCGTCCGATCCGATGAAATCCTCTGCTTAAACACGTCTCCTCACCTCATCTCCAAACAGCACACTAACTTCGTGTCATAGCACTCCTGCCGCTGCCGCCATGCGATCAACGTTGCGACGATTGAGAGAGATTGCCGAGGTATAGAGGAGGTTTATTTGGTACGGGGGCGGGGTTGTGAAGGGCCGTTTATGAACACATCTACCATTGAAGCCCTACTCTAGCTCAATGAAAAAGTCGGAATTGGGTTTGAGTCGATGCAGCCTTGACCTTGTGACTGTGTTCACTTTCTCGCTTATTTCCACTTGAGAATCGACTTCTGTGATCAAAGCCGTCAATGATACAGTACGTGAAACGATCGGTTCATGACGCAGAGGACCTATTTACTGTACATGAAACAATGTAAGTGGAGGCTGGCCGCCTTACAAGAGCTTGAAGCAACTATGCTGGAAATCCCTGCCCATTTCAGAATGCGATGGGCATGCGAGAGACGACAATATCAGCTAGCACCTGGAATGTAGGTCCAATGGGTCATGGATTGTTGATGCAAATGCTTTCTGTACTAGAGAGAGCCGCTAACCACGGCGTCTTTGCGATTAAAGCCGCTTGGTGCCTCATGCCTCATGCCTCATGCCTCATTGCATCAATAGCCCGCCCGACGCAGTTCCAAGTCTTCCGCAGCCGCTGAATATGCCGCACTTGCAGCCCACTTACAAGACCCCAGGGGCCCAGCCACACTACAAACTTCCCTTCTCGACAGTGGACACAACGCGGACCCGTACACTAGGTATCACAAGGTCGTCTCCTTGACGGATATGTATGCGTATGTTGGTGTCCATACGACGGATCAATTCGTCGCTTGGGGGTTGTTACTTGAGGCGCGCAAAATCACGGGATGACCAGGAGAAAGTTGAAGGTGCATACGAAGACGGGACAAGCCACGTGGAAACAGGGCGTACACATACACATACATTCAGAGAGCCTTGGAGTCCGGAGCGCTCTGTCTGTCTGGCTAGGAGGCTCTCTGCTGATTATCAGCCCATTGATGAGGTGAGACCAGATGTGGTTTATCACCTGCAGCGAGATCTAAGCGGATCTGTGGAACCCCCAACCAAGTCGGCAATCTGCCTCGCGAGTCGCAGGTAACTTATCCCGTGACGAATCTGTAAAACCACCAAGACGATATCGAATCGTCGGCCTGAAAAAAAAAACCCCTTCACTCTCTTTGAAGTCTCATACAAGCAATCCATTCATAGAATGTCCTGAAACGACCATACGGAGCACAAATATACCTGATGCAGGTTGGGACCCTTGAAGGGCTCTCGATGACCTTGAGCCGTTGATCACAGTGCCTTTGATGATACAAATGACTTTCGCACCATAAACAGAGGCGCAATGCGGCGTTTTCCGAAGCCACACCCCAGCTTTGTTGCCAAACATGTAATCCCAAGGTTGTCGTCCAGTGTCACGACTCACGACTCACGGACCTAATGCGTAGTCGCCTCGCATCGCACAATCCACGTAACCTTCTGAGGACGTCAACGTACCACTTCTTCACGTAACTTGTCCCTCCCACCCCTTTTCCCCTCCATCGGATAGGGGCTCCGGACGCCTCCTGCAGTGGCTCCAACCTTCAATGGGACGTTATCGTGTTGAAGAATGGGAGTCAACGCCCGGGTGAGGTTGTTGCTGGACATTGCAGTCCTTTTCTTTCCTCTCAATGGCAAATATAGGGCTTCAAGGGGGGGGGGAGGCGAAGCATTGTGGACACTTAGGCCAAGTTGAAAGTTTGCTGCACTGCTCGTTCGTGAAGAGTCCTCCAGAGTCCAGAGTCCAAGTGCCGACCGATGATACACGACAACCAGGCCGTTTGAAGATGCGGGCGGCGAAACATGGTGCCAATTCAAAATCCAGTCACCGTAGTTAGTTCAATATTCTGAGCACATATTTATTAGCTCCGGAAACCAACGAAGATACCTAGACGTGGCCTTACTCCGTGTGTGTTATTACCCGCCAGCCAGGTCGTACCGGGTATGTATGTACACGGTACAGTAGGTAATAGGTATGAGGGAGTCAGGGACCGCAGGCACCGAGTTAGGTATGTAGAGCGTCGTCCGTCGAACGTGATAACCTCATTCGATAACCTGGCATGATGTATGTACCTACAGTACACGGATAGGTACAAGACACAAATTCTGCGCATGAGGAAGAGGCATGTGAAAAGCCAAAAACGATGTAGCAAGAAAGGCCGGTTTTTTTCTCCGCCCTCATTTCTTATTCTTTCACTTTCTTCCGTACTTTCATACCACTCCGTATGTTTCAAAAAGGTGATTAGTTACCAACATGACATTATTATTCTTCCTTTCGCGCTCACCGAGGTGGCGCTCCAGCTGGCAGAAGTCACGCCTGCTCTTGTACACGTGGGAAGTTGTCGGCTGTGGCCATCTTTTCTCGCCACAGACCAGACCAGACCAGTTGGGTGGCACCACAGACCCCCACACAAGTTACAACCCAGAATGAGAATTGGTGATTCTTATTCTTGTTTGAGCTTGTCCAAGTTGCTCAAAGCAGAAGGGCAAAGACAAGGGGTGTCAGAGTACGTCCAATGTCCATACAATACCAACTGTTAACTTCCACGTGTCCCGGAACTTGGGAGGCATTGAGTCATTGACTGTGTACAAACTGCAACAGGTACCTCTGTCCCTTATCCCGCGTAGTTTCCCTTGCACAAGGCCACGATGGCTTCAACGTAGCGATTAAAACACAGACGAACAACACACGTTACAAATGCTCGAAGAAGCATACTCCGGAGTCCGTACACATAGGTAATAGGAGGCATCATAACTGGAGGGCAGACTAACAAGGTTTCCTGCCTTCCGTAATATAACCCCTCTTCCATACCGCTCAGCATCGCCATGATAGGTATTAGCACCCCTGCTACCTTGTGCTTCCTCCCACCCTCTTGCGCGCGATTAGATACCCAGAATAAGTTATGTAGGTATATGTACATACATACATACATACTATGTACATGTGAATCTGTACTCGTAAATTGTAATACTGTCGTTCACGTAACACGTTGCTTTGAACATGAATTCCCAAAATCACACTAGAACGGACACGCCCTAGTTCCACTATATATATAGCAGTCGTGAATTTCAAAGGTTCGCTTGCCTCTTGTTGTCCAAAAGGGGAAGCAGACCCCTTGATGCTGATTTTGACTTGCCCGTGAGCGCAGCCTGCTGGTCTTGGTGTCCGCTGTCTGAAGTCTGGTGCCAGTCCGAGACGCTGCATGATGATGGCCTCTCGTCGTCACGACCCCTGGGTTCCCTAATCAATTCATGGCTAGGTATGTAGTAGGTAGGCGGCGTTGTCGTCTGCAGCTGCTGATTGGTCGAGAGTCGCGGCCATCACCATACCTAGGTACCTAGGTACCATGTACCAAAACCCCGGACTCCTGGAGGCTGGCACGGCACCACCACCACCCCACCTTTGGCTTCCTGCGTGCAATGCGCTAATCATGAAGTCGGTGGCCGCCTTTTTGATGAAGCTCGCGGCTTTACTCCATAATCAATTGTTGTACATTTGTGTTATGACGGGCACAAATTGTCTCGACTCTCGACTTCGATCCGTCTGGCCCAGGGCAGGACATGGTCCGGCTCTGAGCACTGAGCACTGAGCAGTGAGAGTCGGGACCGGGTTCCACAATAATAAGTGTTGTTCTGAAAGCCTGCGCCACGTCGCTGCCGACGTCTATCCAAACTTTGCTTCTTTTCCATGTCTTCCTCTATCGCCGCCCTTCGGCACTTCCCTTGGCTTGTCGGCCAAGGTAGACACAGGCTGGAGACGACGCAATACCTACCTACCTCCGTACACTGCCATAATGTACAGTACTGTAAGTACTACTCCGCATGTATGTACATAGGTACATATGTACGTATGTACATAGTAGGTATGTAGCTCCCACTGCGCGTGCCACCAGCCACGACCGCGACTTGGCCCCGCCAATATTCACCAAACAAGTCTGGCTGCCCCACTGCTTGCATCAGTGATCACCCGCTCCAGCCGCGTGAGCAGTGAGCACTGAGGAGTGTCAGTCTCCCGGTGCAGCGGTGCAGCTGTCAATGGCAAGCATTGGCAAGTTGCAAGTCAAGTACCTATGGGCCAGCCCTGAGGCGAAACCCCGTGCCCCGTCACCCGTGCAGCCGTCCAAGTCGCCGCGAAAGTCCATTGCTCTGTAACCTGTAACCTGTTGCTGTTGCTCTATCGATCGCTGTTGCTCGCTGCCTGCAATCCGCCTGCAATTGCCTGCAAATCACCTGCATTTCGCTTTACATGTTTTCGTCGACCAAGCCTCTACATTATCCATCCTGGCGTCATGAACGAACCTGAACAGTGCATCATATGCCTGGAGCCTCTACCGCGTGCCTCGACCTCGACATCGCCTCTGCCCTCTCCCGCGTTGTCCTCGGCCGTGAACGCTGGTCACAATGAGGCCACCGCCGCCACTACCAACACCACCGACACAACCGACACCGACACCACGCATCTGACAGCGTCTGCAGCGGCTCCAGACTCAACCTCGGCCGTTCCTGCTGCTGCTGCTGCCGCCGCCCCCGAACCAAACCATCTCGACATTGTTGCATCTCTAGACGGATGCGAACATGTCATTCATGATGCGTGCATCCGCTCATGGGCTCAAAAGACAAATACTTGCCCCATTTGCAGGACACCCTTTCACTTTGTTCGCGTTTACAACGGCGTAGATGGTACGTGTAACACCACCCAAACCCTGATTCTTCATCATCTTGTTCCGTTTCGGCTCCGACACGGCAACCTGAATGAGGTAAATCAATTCAAGAAAAGCCCCTCAAAGAGTTCACTCTGACTGACGAGTACTTTTGTCGTTCCTCTAGGCACCGCAATCTCGACGTACGACGTAAAAGACCGGAAACAAGTAGCCGAATTCGATGTCCAGACCTGGTTGGGCGATAACCTCGCAGAAGAGGAAGAAGAACAAGGCAATCCCTGCCCTATATGCAATTCGGCTGAGCGAGAGGATATCTTGTTGCTGTGCGACAGCTGTGATGCTGCTTACCACACGCATTGCATTGGCTTGGATTATGTTCCCGAGGGCGACTGGTATTGCATGGAATGTGCGCACCTGTTCCAGCTCACAGATGACCGTCCTGGCCGTTCTGATCAAAATGATGCGGAGCCCGCCTCTCCAAGGCCTCAGGTCGCTCATCGTCCAACCCCTCGGGACGTACGAGGCTATCATGTGCGGACACGTCAACGTCTGAGGAGAGCCCGTAGGCAAGCTCGGAATGCCGAATGGCAGGGCGCCTGGGGACAGTTTTCCGGTCGATTCTACGAGATGAGCGATCTTGATCTCGATAACCATGATGACGAGGACGATGATCTCGAGCAATTTCGTCGCTTTCAGCAGCTCGATCGCAGGGAGTTGCAGCGGTGGCAGCAGCGTATGGACATTGCCAATCGGCTCGGTGCTCGAGATACGTTTGCCAGCACTATTCCCCCGCAAATCAGCGAACGCCTGCGGCCGCCACAATCACCTATCCAGGAAACTCGTGATGAACGTCGTGCGTGGGGTGCTTTCGACCGTGCGCGAGACACAGAGTCGAGCGCCACATCAGCTCGAAAACGCAAGAGCCGTTCGACCACTGCATCACCGGCAGAACCGCTGCAAGAGCCGGAGAGAAAATTGAAGCGTCCGCGTACCAGGAGGCTGCCTACGCAGGCCGAGGCCTCGGCATCCGCTCCAACCCCTACTTCGGGTCCGTCGGCTTTGTCGGGTCCGTCAAGTTCAAACGTGCGTCCAACAAGTAACGCGACATCCTCGCTGAGGCATGGCGTCACTCGCTTGGAAACCAGCACTCCCTTGGTGTCGTCGCTACTCAAAGAACTCGAACCCTTGGAGCCGAATCCCTTTTCGGAGGACGAAATGCCAGCGATGACGCCAACCTGGCGGATTCCTCCCGAAGCTTCGTCACCGGCACTTTCCCCTTCGCCTTCGTATCAGGGCACGCCCAGAGCTCTGTCTTTAACTCCGCCCCCTCTTCACAGTCTCGGTAATCGACCTACATCACCGACGCTGTCACTCAGTACTCACATTGAACCTCGATACCCCCCTGCCAACTACTCCCCCACTCGGCCGAACAGCGATCACGCCGAAGTTGAACCTCGCGTAGTTCACGTTGAGTCTCGTCCCCTTGAATTGCGTCAGCTTCGGCCTCGGTCTCGTCGGTGCTCCCCTCAGTCGCCATCCGCAACAGAGACCACGACGCCAGCACGATTGACAATGACGCAGGATGACAAGAAGAGCATCAACGAGATTGTCAAAACTGCTCTGCAGCCCCATTGGCGGGCCCGAAAGTTGACCACCGACCAATATGCGACCATTAATCGAGACATTTCGCGAAAACTTTATGATGAAGTGAAGGACGCCGCTTCGCTCGACGGAGAAGCCCGGCGAACGTGGGAGGCTAGAGCCACACAAGAGGTCGCTCAGGCCCTCGCTGCGCTCCCAACATAATCACAGACACACAGACATGCACAAGGCGATAATTTTGCTTTGGTTCTTCGGCGTTTTCGTCTTCTTCTTCTGCTTCATAGGCTAAGCGAAGAGCCCGTCGCGGTGATGAGATATACCCAGCATCTTGTTTTGGTGTTTTCTAGGTTTGAACTTGTTCCATGGAGGAAGGAGTTTGATCATTTGTTCCGCTTTGGACACGAGAGTTCGCTGGCGTAAGATTTAAAAATCTATGCGAGAAGTTTTGTGATGGTATCTTATCATAGTATCGGGAAAGAAGTACATGCTTGTGTTTGCAGCCGAGATGAGGGATGAGAGATGAGAGATGAGAGACGACTTTGTATTTTATAGCGTGGGAATGATGCTTTGACACTTTGTGGCGTTGGTGCCGGAGCCATCAGGGCGTTTTCGGCGATTTACGATGATTTGCCATGAGGCAACAATAGCGTTTCAGTACCTAAACATATATTTAGCCATGGAGCTTGACTTATTTTCATCACGCAAGAATGTGGACAGAACGCGAGCACCGGGTTTGTAACAAGAGACCACAAGTCCAAGCACTCATTTGCTGCGTTTGTCCATCGAGCGAATCCTGCAAACTTTGCTGCTAGAATCACGACTCCGGGCTCCCACTGCGAAGAAGATGCGAGGGGCTCGATGCTTCAAATCGCAGGCCTATAGTACAGGTAAACATCGACGGCGTTGGCCAAACGAAGACGCGGTGTGGCGACACGGCAATCCAACACCCAACACCTGGACCAATCTCGACGTAATTTGTCAGCAGTATCTATCTAACAGAGCCCG
Organism: Claviceps aff. humidiphila group G2b; assembly: GCA_018360325.1. Taxonomy (NCBI): domain Eukaryota; kingdom Fungi; phylum Ascomycota; class Sordariomycetes; order Hypocreales; family Clavicipitaceae; genus Claviceps; species Claviceps aff. humidiphila group G2b. Next base: position 52,011 of record SRQG01000064.1, read on the forward strand.
GTATGTTTTTATTAAAAAGAAACAGGCACCGCTAGCGAAAAGACTGCTCTGGAATTCACTCTCGGCACTCGTAAATGATCAGGACGTTCTGGAGGTGGAAACGGGTCTTGACGATAAGGTAAATGGTGCCTTGGAGAGAAAAGAAAAAGAAAAGCCTTGGAAAAGTGGGAGCTCTGCTGGTTTTATTGTAAGGGACCGGCTTGAATATGGTGCCTCAGGCATGAACAATTCTTGAGAACCTGGCGGCCACGATTACCTAAGCCAAGTTACTTCACCGGTACGTACCTGCAGGACAACGTGAAGTGGAGAACCTTTGGACCAGCCAAGGGTTGTAGAAAAGTTGAAAGAACGCGAAAGTGGTCATTTTCGTCCGTCTCGCAGCTCGCTCTGAGAGAGAAGAGAATCGCATCTCTCCAAGAGGTCAGGGCCACATACTTTCGCCGCCGTCTCCAATCACAACAATGGCCGCCTCAAGCAGAGGGCGGCGCGCTTTGCAATCGATCCTACGAGGTAAGGAATTGGTCAAATCCGTCTGCATGTTCACCCAACCACTTCTGGGCCGCAAAGCATGGCTGGAGAACCCCGGACTACAGAAGATGATATCCAGGCAAGAGGGGTTGGAGAACAAAACGCGTCAATGTTGAAATACTGCAAAGACTAAAACCCTCCATAGCGAATCCGAGTGTATGCTCCCGATGCGCCACGAGCTTCGCCCCCCGAGCGTCTACCCGCCTCTACTCAGCCAGCGCCACAACTTCTGAGGCATCCCCCTCAGAAGATACCGCCTCGGCCTCGCACTCCTCCACCTCCTCGCCATCACCATCGACCACACCACCGCGAGTCTGGATCGCCCCAGACTACGTTATTCGATCCGGCCTGATCCTCTCGCGGCCGCCCCTCCTGACGCGCAAGCTGCACCCCTTTGAAAACGCCTTCTTCTTCTACCAGAAGCGTCTAGAGGAGCGCCTCAACACGCCCTTTATACCGAGCATTTACTTCAAGCCCGACACGCCCCGCGAACTCGACTGGAACATTAAAATCAAGGAACGCCAGGGCACTGTTGCGAAAGAACTCGGCGTCTACAAGGGGAAAGGCGCCAGAGCGTGGGACGATGAGCTCAAGGTGGGCGATACGCTGAGCACCCAGGAGGGCATGATCGACAGTCTGCTGAAGGACGCGGAGTTGCGGGTCAGTGATGATGCTGAGGTGATCAAGGCGGAGGATGTGGTCCCTGTGGAGAGGCCCCGAGAGAGGGAGACGGAGGCGGATAAGCAGGGAGATGTGAGGAGGCTGGATCGACGGCTTGACAGGACGTTGTATCTGGTTGTGAAGGGGAAGGACGGGTGGGGGTTTCCGGCGGATATGGTTCAGAGGAACGAGACTCTGCATGTGGTACGTGGTTATATGCTCTCGTGCTATGCTTTACGCTTCCTGTTTTTCTGTTCCCTTCCATGCTTCTCTTTCGAGGTTTTCAAGCCGCTTCCCTTCTTTCTTGGTTTACCTCATTTTATTTTTGGCACCATGAGAAGTACTACATGAGATGCTAACCATCAACTCCCCTCCCCAAAAATAGACCGCAAAGAGAGTACTGGACCAGGCCGCCGGGGTCAATATGAACACCTGGATCGTCAGCCGCGTCCCCGTCGCACATGTCGTCAAAAAAGCCCTCCTCAGCCCCGACGGCTCCGTCACAGAAAAAGGCCAAAAGACCTTCTTCCTCAAGGGCAGGATCATGGCCGGGCAGGCTGATTTGAAGGATAATGCGTTTGGATATACTGACTTCAAGTGGTTGACGAGGGAGGAGCTGGCGGAGGAGCTGGAGCCTGAGTATTTCCGGGGTGTGCGAAATATGATGGCAGATAGGTAGAGTAATAGGCGGACTAGAAAAGACGGACAAGCAAGGAAGGGATAAGGAGAAAGAAAAAGAAAAGACAGAAGCCTGTGGTGAACTATTGTTTTCACAATGGGCGCATCTTTTGTAAACTAGGATTTGACTAGTTGTATACATATATCTCTGTACAGTACAGTAAACCTGGTTCATTGCAATGACAACCCCGAATCTTCCTCGTATATAATCAGGTATAAATCAAATACTACGACTCCGTTACAGTGAGATTATTTCGACCAGATGAACGAAACCTTGATGTAATGCCAAAACAAGCAAATGATAAAGTACATCTCGCAGCGCCGACATACGACCCGTATATGAGAATTCGCCCAAGATGTCACATCCGCGTCTCTCTGCATCTTCATCTTTTTGTCCAAGGCGCAGCTGACGCCCCCGCTCCTCACGCAGTTATCCGTACATCTCTCCAACAAGCCTCGTCGGTAGGTAGTCAACAGACCAAACCTCTCCGGCACTCAGCAACAAGAAAGAGCGCATCTAATATAGCCAGCGAGCGCATCACGCCATGCATTCTCACACAATAGACAAGCATCAAAAATGCCACAGTATAAAAGCACAGGTATTGTCCGGCCTAGCTCTCCCTTCTGAAGGTGTCCCCTCAACGCCAGAACTCCCCCCTCCCTCAGTGGTAAACCCCCTCGTGGTCCATGGCAGCGGAAACGCGAAGAAGAAGACAGCACCATCAAACCCCCTTTCCACTCACGCCCTCGGTTTTGTGTTTTAGGGCGCCCCGATGGGCTTCGCTTGGCCCTCTACGAAACTGAGCGCCTCTGTAGCAGGCACACAGCCAATAGAGCTGGTCTTGTTGTGAAACGTCACACCGTAGCATTTGTCCGCCACGTGGACAATCTCGGGTCGGAAGGTGGTGCAGATAAACTGAGTGCCCGCCTCATTGGAGATGGATTCCAGCAGCGCCGCGACGGCAGTGCGGTACTGGGCATCCAGATTGGCATCGACTTCGTCAAAGATGACCATGGGGCTGCTCTCTGTTTGTTGGAGCGCAAAGATGAGACACAGTGCGCACAAGCCTAAACCGGGGGTGAAACAGCTTGGTCAGTCATCTTGTTTTGATAGAAAAAGCAAGTCTATATGAATGCACTTACTCTTTTGTCCACCGCTGAGTTGCTGTATTCTTTGCTGCTCATCAAGCTCCTTGGAGTTGAAGGACACGCTGATGCCGACGCCGGTATAGTTCTCGACACTACCGCGGGCTTCTTCATCAGACTCCTCAGGATCTTGGCGACGATCGGTTCTCCTTTGTATGACCAGGCGGCCGTGGCCAGCGGGAACCAGCTTCCCGAAGATGGTTGCAAACTCCTTGGACACTTGTTTGAAGGTTCGCTCAATGGCTTCGTCCTTGCGCCGATCTAGATGTTCGACCAGTTCTTCGATGGACCCTTGAGAAGCGTCCAGCTCCTTGCGTCGCGTCATGAGCTGATCCTGCTGCTGCGTGAAGTTGTTGTACTGCTCAAAGGCTTTCTTGTTGACGTGCTTGTACTTCTTCAGGGCCTCGTTGACCCTCTTCAGCTTGTTTGTGATCTACATAATTCCACAGAATCAATCAATCAGTACTCCGTCAGCAATTTGATTCATAAGTAAAAGGTCCGCGTCTCTCTCCGGGGCGACTCACCGAGCTTGCTTCCATATTCTCATACTTGTCGAATGCCTCTTCGGGAAGCACACCCAAGTCTCTGATGTTTTTGGCACAGTCTGCAGCCTGGGCCGTAAGGAGGGCCTTTCGCTGTAAAGTCTTCTCCATCTTCTTTTGCTGTCGCTCTATCCTCACAGAGAGCTCGTTTTGAACTTGTTCTCGCTCCGACTTTTCAGCGCCGAGTTGATCGATTCGACTAGTCACGCTGTCCGTCTTGTTCTCTGTCTCTTGAAGACTGGCTTCAACGGTTTTCAGTGCCTTCTGGGCCATCTTCAGTTCTCGTTGAGCCTCCTTCAAGCCTCCAGACGCGCCGCCCGATGTCGAATTCTCAAAGGCCTGGCTGTTCAGCTGGTCGAGTCTCAGTTGCAAATTCTGGCGTAAGTCGACTTCGAGGAGTTGTTTGGTTCTCTCAAGTCCTCTCCGTTCTTTGCACAACTCATTCCATCGCTTTTGCAGCTGTTGCGTTGTCGTGCTGAGCTGCTCGAGCTCTGCCTCCTCATCTGAAGTAAGAGACTTCTTGAAGTCTGTTCCTATTTCCGCCTCATGAGCGGCTATTTCACCCATGAAGACATTCATGTTCTTCTCCACGGCATCCCGGCGCTTGATTGCGGCGTCGACCTGTGATCTTTCATTTTCAACATGACCAGACTTGTTCCGCAATTCATGTTTGAGGGGCTCAAATCCGTCATCCGCCTGCCTCAGTTGCTGTTCCTTCCTTTGCAGTTCCGACATGGCTCCTGTGATCTCCTGATCCTTGAGTTCGATCTGTTGGCGCAAGTCGCGTGATTGATCAATCAGGTTCTCATACTCTTCCCGCCACTTGTTGGCCGAGTGAACGGCTTCCAGACGTGATTTACGGGGATCAATGTAGCCACCAGTCATTGCGCCTCTCTTGTTCGTTGTATCGCCTTCTGCGGTGATGCCGTCGACGCCGTGACTGCGCGCGTATTGGGCTGCCACAGCGAGATTGATGCATACCACCGTCTTTCCAAACACCTGCTGAAAGGCCTTGTCATACTTGGAGTCGTATTTGATCTTGCTGATAAGGGGAACCGCGTCGTTTGAGCGAGGAAAGTTGACCTGACGTGGTCGAAGCTGCGCCAATGGCATGAAGGTGACACGGCCGCCATGCTGTTTATACAGATAGTCAGCCAGATACGTAGCTGTCTCAGCGTTGTCAACGACGTAATGAAATAGGCTCGCGCCAGCAGTCTGTTCCACAGGTAGTCTGTAAGCGTCGTTGACTTCCAGCAAGTCTGCTAGTGTTCCGTAGGCGCCCGGTATATCCTGCTCCTGCTTCAGACGGCGAATAGTCGCAAGACCGCGCGCTGTTGCACCATCTACCGCATGAGACAGTTCTCGCTCAGCTTGGTCTCTTTCCCGACGAGCATTGGCAATGATGGAGTTGAGTTTGTCCTCCTCACGACGAATGAGCTTCCGCTCATCGTTCAGCTTGTCCAAATGCACCTTGGCCTCGGTTACCTCGTCGACCATCAATACTCTGTCACCGCTCCAATTGGCTAAACGAGACCTTAATTGCGCAACCTCTTGCTCAGTCTGCTGAATTGTCTCTTGCACTCGGGCAAGCTCTTGTTCAGCCTCCAGCTTGCTCGCCTTCTGTGCATCCATCGTGAGGTTCAACTCCTTGACCTCTTGTTTCAAAAACGCGTCCCGTTCCGATTTGTTCTTGAAACGTGAGCCACGGCTTTGTTTGGCGAAGAGACGCGTCCTTGACGCTTCCGCTGTGTCTAGTTGCTGCCTAACTTCTTCCTCTTCCTGCTTCTTCTTCTCGTATTCGGGTAGGACCTCAGCCAGCTGCTTTTCCTTGCCTGATATCTCGGACTGGACGGAGTGCAGCTCAGCTTCATGCTGTGATCGCGCCTGCTCCTGTGCCGATTGCCCATCTCTTAGATTTTTGGCCTTTAGTTCCGATTTAGCAAGAGCCTTGGCGCAATCTCGTCTGTCCTCCTCATGTTGACGTCGATCAATCTGGAGCAGTTCCAGTTCCCGCTGAAGATTGTGGATCTTCGCGTCGAGCTTTGAAATGGCCTTTTCTCCTTGAAGAAACTCTGTGCGACTTGAGTCATTCGTATCGAGACCATCTTGCCTAGCGCCGTCGATATCCTCCAGGGCAGACTGAATGGTCACTTGCTCGCGGTGATGGTATGCGTACTCCAAGCATCGCCTCTCTCTATCCTTATCCTGGAAGCCGCGTAGTTCTTCCTTCTCTTCCTCGAGCTCCCTCAGCCGTTCTTTGATGTATTTCAGCGACACGTCGATTTTTTCCCGCTTGTGATTGGTGTCGTGCATGATCTTCAACGACTCAGCGCGGCGTGCCTCATACACGTGGGTGCCGGCCACTTCTTTGAGCAAGTTCAGTCTGTCAGACTCCTTCATACTGGTCAATGCTGTTACGCGTCCTTGAGGAACAATATAGTAAGGATTCGACCGGGAAAATCCTGCAGCTTCTAACAGATTCATTACATCCGTTTTCGTCACGACTTTACGGTCCACAGAGTACTCGTCCTTCTTCAACCCGATTGTTCGGCGCAACACGACTTCCTTGTTGCCTGTTGGAAAGCGATCATCGCTATTGTCGAAGATGATCTCGACGTAAGCGGACATGACGGCGGAACCGGAACCCTCGTGCAGGAGGCCCTGTCGCTCTTCTCGACTCATCTGGGTATAAGCATCGCTGAGTACAAATCTCATCGCTGCGAAGAAGTTGCTCTTGCCCGAGCCATTGCGACCAACGATGACATTCGTTTTGGGGGAGAAGGGCTCAATGACTGTTTGATCTTTGTAGCTGTAAACACGTTAATATTGACAGGGGCGTTGCCACGCGTGTACAGTGCGACGCATACCTTTTGAAGCCCTGAATTATGATCTGTTTGATATACATGATGGGCTGCGCAGGCGCCTATGCGCAACATCTGGGGAGACCAGTGAGTTGCGTCTTGAGGTTGGCAGCGATTTTCCACGATGTCGTTTGGGCGGGGCGGAGCGACGCGTCTCTGCCCGCCGCGATGAAGCAACGGGGGTTCGCGTTGAGGGATGAATGTGTAATCAGGTCTGTAGTTGCTGCCTCAGGCCGCCAGACATACCGTCGACTTCCCTCTCAATTTGCATGAACAAAATCAATTTCACTTTTTCATACATGTATTCTTATGAACACATTCTGATCGGGCACTCTGCATAATTATGGCTTTCGAATTCAACTTGCTGTTGTCGCGTGTCTCTTTTCCATGATATTTCCTCTGCCCGTTCAATCTGGTTGACCGACAAGCCGCAAGAGCATTGTGCAGCAGAGCCTTGGTCCCCTTGATCTGACAGCAGATCGACCTTGCATTATGTATTTGCTCGTTCTTGCTTCCAATGTCACGGGCAGCTGAAGGCGTTCCGGGCGTCAAATATACGACGACAACAACAATAACGGCTGCGCGTGAATGATGAGACAGGTGACACAGACAAAGCCCTCATCGGTGTACCTCGTCGAGGTGTACAACAGGGCGCACAAGCTACAACAGCCCAGCTGTATGCTATCCTTTTTACCAAGCCTCTCACGATCTAGAATGCGAGAATATCCCTTCTCAGAGTAATGCCCGGATGGGTGCAGTAGATAGTAAAGAAGAGAGAGGGACATGGGAAGAAGAACTCCAAGAAGGGCTTTTTTTCGTTCTGGGAGGGAAGACAGCTCCCCTTCTTTCTTCTGCACCTCAGTTGTAGTGATCAGATATCGACTTCTTCTCAGCGTTTCGGTCTATTTAGTACTGAGTCGTGACAATAATACACCTAGCGGGCTTATCGTTCACTTTAACTCTAATCAGATCCTATTGTCACAGCCCCCGGATCAAAATATCACTGCAAAGACGATACGAATCGTGTTGATGGCTGCATTGGCAGAAACGTGTACATTGTATGTCTCCAGGTTTTACTACATAATCGATGGCAATGTTGTCATCGACGACTCATTGAACAAGATTGCCCAGCGCGTAGTCTGCTCTCATGATGAGGATTCTTTTGCTTTCCGCTTCGACGTTAGCGCCGGTGCGCCTTGTGAAAAATGCAGTACCTACCTATATGTAGGTAGATATGCTTGCTCCAGATAGCATCTCGCAAGTTGACGAAGCAGGAAGCAATCCTCATCACGCGCTACGGAGTATACTCCGTAATTAATCGTACCTACCTTAGGTACCTAGGTATCTATGGAGTACAGGGTTCGGATGCTTCGGATGTAACTGCATACATACCTACATACCTACAGTATGTACCTGGCTGATGACTTGATCCTCAGAAAGCTCAGAAGGATAGGTAGATATTGAGTCTTATTCAGGATTCTCCAGAACCAATTGTAGTTACATGTATCTAATCCCTTCGTTTGCATTTGGGGAATTTGGGAGCGAGGCGGGCATTCCCGCAAATCATTATCCTTGAGCAATGAGAATGGGGAGCCCTTCATCATCAGAAGTTGATCAGCTCCAATACCGCAGTCTTTCCAGGGATCGTCGGTGCAAAGAGCAAGCTTTTTGATCACCATTTACCAAGATTCGGGTATCTCACCTCATGAGCTCAGAGCGAGGGCGTCCGCTCAAGCTGAGAACAAATCCGAGCATACTCTGTGGATGTGTCGAGACTCGAGATTCAAGAGCCTTCTACTACAGTCTACCATCATAGCTACGGGCGACATGCATGCCCTATGTTCTAAGTTACGCTGCCTCACACAGCTAGAATCATAAAAAGATGCCTTGAGGACTCGGGAGCAAGGGGTGTTGATCTTGACAGGCCGCCGTTTAATCCTAGCCTTAATTCAATCGAGAACGTTTTACGTGTACCTTGGTCCTTGTCCGTGAATAGCGTAACTACTTCGTCCGCATGTACCTAGAGCCTCAGGCTAGAAGGTATCTGGCAACAACGTGGCATATGATGAAGTGTCAGGCCTTATTGAAGTGCCTCATGATTCATGAAAGGGTTTGCGACAGATGTTTGGATGACTCATGAGATTGAACAGAGCTTGTTCTAGCGTCCCACTGTATACTTTGGTGAAAAATAAGTCTTAATTACTCCGTACAGAATGCGTCAAGAGATGTGTACAATGTACAATGCGTTTCGGAAGGATTTTTTAGGATACATTGAGAGGACGAACACATGATAAAATGACAGAAAATTATGGAGTACCCTCTCCCATGGATCTTCAGACTCCCATGTTACCCCCGCGGCCAACCCAACTCCAATTATGCCCCAACCTTCGCTTCCGATTCGCCTTCGAAGAAACTGATATCATGATGCGCCTTGTGTTTTTCCCGCGCAACAAGGAGCGTCGTTGCTCTTAACTTAAACGTTGGGGACGGCGAAAGTCCAGCTTGTGACATCAACTGCGGCGCCAGCAAGCTTGGCGACTGGCTCTTGAATCATTTTGACGACATAACATTCAGAGGCCGACGCAAAGATTTCGGCAACGAACTCAATGACTAGCTCTGCAGATCCCACATAGCCAGTCATTTGGAACGCCCCCTTGCCCGTCCATGCTCCATTCACATCCCATTTGATGGTGTTGACGGCCGGAATGTGCACGTTGGCTTCCTGCAGGTTTTTGCTGCCGGTCACTGCTGATCGCCAAACACGGAGACTGTCTTGTTCTTTCACCCACATGTCGAAAGCCCACATTGCACCGGAGACCAATTCAGTGCCCAGGCCAACGACGAAGGCTCGTCTGGTGTGAGGAGAGGTCCAGACCCAGCCATCGTTGCGGGATACCAGATCTCGAGCTGCGTGCTCTGGGCTGTCAGTCACCGCGAACCATGCCGGCTCATTGGGAGACCACTTTGTTGTAGGCGGTGAGGTGGCCACATTCGCAGCCTCATTGCCCACGGGCTGACCGGAAGCCATGAGGCCCATGCTGAGGAGGCCCATGAGGCCGAGGCTGAGGGACTTGAACTGCATGATGGTGGATGTGTATTGTTGTGTTTGGTGACGAGTGTTCTGTTGTAAACACCAGAGAAAATGGCTTAGGAGCGGTCGATTATGAGAGTGCTTTGGAAGCAAAAGTGTCTTGAGTTGCAATGATGCTGAAGAGAAAGGCAAGTGATATAGGTAGCTCAAGAAGATAACGATGGAGAGAAGGGGGCGTTGGCTTTATATAGCCGACTACCAACAAGACGCTTCCTGATTTCTGGCATTTGAGAAGCAAGAGTGGCGCGTTACGTCCATAACCGGATCTTTCAATGCTCGGAAGACTCCGTCATCGAAAGCCAATAAGTCAGTCGATACCCATGAGGGTGGCACCTGATAAAATCGGGAGCTCAAAGTCTCTCCGCCAAGATCAGTCGGGTGTATTCCATTTCGAGTCAATGTTGCAATTTGCACGCGGCGAAGCAAGCATGCTGCATGTACTTCATGCCCCATGGGTTTTCTGGTACGGAGTATTCCGTATGTACATGGATGATGGTGCATATCCCACGTGGGTGGATGGGATGCAACTTGCAAGGCTTTTTGACACCTTACCCGCCTACTCCGTACGATCAGGCAAATGTGCCGGTCGGTCTGTTCATCCAATGATACGGAATAGCTCTCAATTGTTGAGATCCACACTGCAGATTGGTCCCATCAGTGATCACAGGTACCTACATGTATGATCGATAAACCTGGGTTTTATGAGGGGCCATTTTCATTATGCCTGGGTATTGAGCTTCCAAGTTCCAATGGCTTCCAAATGCCCAATGGGGTTGAGATCACTCCGGACTCCAGAGTCCGTACTTCGTACTACATACCCGGTAAGATCGGGAGTCGGTGCACCCTCGTTCTCTCTCCGTCCAAAACAACAGCTAAAGTCTAAACCTAATGGAAACCTAAACAATGGAGGTCTGTCAAAATCTTGCGCTAATGGTTTTTAGAGTCAGAACCTGAGCGAGACAGTTATTAGAGCTCGTATGGTATTTACCATTGCGCGCGCGGTGGACGCGGGAAGGTCATATTCCGTACAGCGACGTCGCCGCCGATGCATGATGTTCACCAACCTTAAACCCATGTCTGCATTATATTTCAACGTCGGATGACTCTACGGGGCCGAGCCCCGGATAAAACGTCTGAGCTTTGACCTCGGAAGAGATGTGTGACAACTTGCGAAGGAGACATGAGACGTTATTTTTCATGTATGTATATACCTACCTAGTAAACTGTCAAGTCCACATTAACATCCCTGAAGATGACGAAACTAACGAGAGGATTGATCAGGTGCATAGAGTTCAGTATGCAACCACACGGATGATGGGCAGCAAAAATATTTTTTTCAGATTATCACACTGATTGACGTTTGCCCTGCCACCTTGATGGTTCCACTTGCGCCAGGAGCAATTGCATCATCCCAAGTTCCCAACGGAATACGATTGAAGAGAAAAAACCAGGGCGGTTTAATGCTATAAGCCTATTGAGCACTACAGAATAGCCTATAGTTTCCACCGTTATCTCCAGATGCTGTGGAGTATAATACGCCTCAAGGATTTGAGAATTTGCCTCAACGCCTTACCCGATTTGGACGCGGTACAAACCTGCATGTCGAGGTACTTCTCTCGATACATGGGAGGCTGGGCAGTGGGAGCACGGGAAGTCGAAATCGCACACTGAACTTGTAAGAACGATAACATGTTCCCCAGTCAATGGAATTGGCTTATTCTAGCGTCGAAGATAATTGAGGTCAAATGTGTGCAAGAATACACAAAACGCGCCCGTTATAGTTGCATACATTGTCCCGAAATTCACTAAGGTAATCAGGGTCTTCTCATCGTCCTCCCAGAAGACCACAACTCAAAAACAGGCGGCGTGCCATGCGCCGTTGTTCGTGATAAAAATGAGAAATATTTCCAAAATACAATCAGCGATAAAAGGATCTTTACGCACTCGGTATACCGAGCTCTTTCACACAGGTCAAGTCGTGATGAGTTGCCTCGAGAAGCCAGGTAGGTGTATGAGTGAAGTTATTGCGTGCGATGGTCAAGAGTGAAAGGAAGTGCTTTTGATGGAGTGAAGTACAGTTACAAAGAGTTCGTTAGCGAAATACTTCCACGTCCAAATCGGGTAAGGCGTTGAGGCGTATTCTCAAATCCTTGAGGCGTATTCTCATACTCCTGTGAGGTGGTTAGGGTGTAACCTTTTTTGGACATGTGATTTTAGTTGCATGAACATTCCAGCATTTGCCTTGTCAGTTGAGGAAGCAACACACGGAGTAGGTAGGTATCTAATAATGATAGATGTTGTTGTTGTTGTTGTTGTTTATTTATAGTATTAGGTATCATCAATGATCAAATTCAGGGCACAGTAACCAGGTAGACAGGATTGGTAAGACGATAACCACTCGCCTCACTGTCCCGGGGAATATCCCCAGCGTCGTATCCGAGGCCGCGCAAGCGACTGACCACATTCAGCGCCAAGTCGCACTTCCATGCAACGAGTTTCCGGGAGCTCAACTTTCTGTCGTTCCACACACTAATATAAGTAAGCCATCTCAGGGCTGGGGTTCGTTCAACGTTACCCAGCGTCCGGGTTATCCGGTTCTACCTCATATTGAAGCGGTGTGTGACAGTGTCTTCACCTGCGACCCGAGGTCAATGGAAGAATTATCGGTCCTTCTTGACGTTGTGAGGCGTATTAGCTCGTAATTGTCTGGCGCGAAGACCACCTAGTTGACTGCTTCTCAGTCGAGTACCTTGCGGATGTCATCGCCGTAGCCAAATCTTAGTTGCGTGTCGGGAGCGAAGAGCTCCGTCAAGTACGGCACCGGTGACAAAGGTAAGCCTCGCCGAGTTCCGCAGCGAACCTCCATACCTACCTAAGTAAAGCCAGTTTTGAATGCCCGCCAGAAACGAGCGCACAAGCATGAGCAACTCCCTGGGCCAACTCTGTCGTCTCATCCGCTCCAACAGCATATTGCGCAAAAGGGCATCCAAAGCTCCCTGGACGTCCATAACTACAATGGATACGACCAGCTCCTTGTTCAGCGCGAGCTCCATGCCATATGTAAAGGAAAGCGCCAGATCCATAGCCGACTGCCTGGGCAGCGCCTTTGCGTGGAGGGGGCTGGTGATACCCGTCGATAAAGCTGTGCCTGAGATTATTCGATCTAACACTCATCACAGCCCTTACCCTGGCAGGACAGGAAGGAAATGACCCTCCATTGTCCAAGACCAAAATGTTGTACCGCAATGTCGTTTCCAAAGCTACTCTGTAGCAATATGATGTGTTGGGCCAAACGCTTTCCTACTTTAGCCCACGCCACCTACAAGTGTTTAGGCTCCGCCCGTCGGTGCCGGCGTGCGCCAAAAGTCGTATCACCCTCAGCAAACACTACAAAGCGACTCTGGGACAATGGGTTGGTGTAGAATTTGACGTTTGTGCCCTGCGAAGGCGCACCAGGCGGAACATGTGTCCCCGACAGACCTCGCCTCCCACGAATCCTGCTCTGCTTTTTGGAAAACTGCACATCGCCGCATATAAGAATAGTCGAGTTCTGCGTCGTAGACGAGATACTAGTATAAAGTATGTATTGTATCTTCTGCTGCACGTTCTTCGTCGAGGTCACCAAGTTCGTGTCCAACTGTCCAACAAACTACAAACCCTTAGCTTTATCAACTTTTCGTCTATTTTCTTTCCTTGCTCTTACCTCTGCCTCAACAGCTCAGATAGACTGAGCTGTCATGTGATATATCGTCCCATGGAGTATATTTCACCCAGACATGAGCAGTCGTGGCGGCGACTGCAGCATCACAGCGACAAGTCATGCGCCAAATATAAACCAGCATAGGGCTAATCTTTCGACGATCTAGAAGTGTTCATCTGCCCCCTTCTTCTTTAATAACCACTTTCTTGCTGATAATACCATTCAGTTCTCTGAATAGACTGAAAATTAAACAACTGGTATGATAACGTCTTGAGACCCGAGGGGGAACCCTCTCACGATGCACTCTAAGACGACTCGTAGCCCTGTGCTAACGCCTAGATCTTAGAGATCCCTCGTGGCGCGAGGATATGTCTTGGCTCAAGGTTCCGTCGCTGTACGGAGGCCTTTCTAACTTCTCACGGCCTTTGCAGGAATGGAGCCGGACATGGTGCTCGATCATCTGCAGATTTACCAGGATGGACTGTCCGATGAGCAAGCCGGCTGCCGATGTTCACCGATCCATCAAGGGACCAAACATTCTGCCCACGCACAATGCCCCTCTTGGATCGTCACGCTGCTCAAGGCTATCCTGAATCCGTTAAACGTTTAACAATCTGCTCATCGTCTTGGCTGTGCTCAATGCAGCAATCTCCCCCTGGATCTTGGGTGAGTCGCAACCACTGTAGTCTTTGGCTATACTCTTATGAGGCTCATACGCTGACTCAAAATCGTCAAATGTTTAGGGAAGATTCGCCGTTTTGGTCGTCATGGTCTTTGTCTCTGTACTGGTTCACTTTTGGCAAGAGTATCGCAGTAGCGTGCCCGTCTTCAAGTTCAAGTTGCAGGCATCCGTCTCCACCAACCTTGGAGTCCGCCGCCAGCGCAGCATAATAGTGAATACTTGACAAGAAGCTCTCTACTCCAAGCAAGCCTAGCTGCAAGGTCGTGGCCGAGGCTGACCTAGTGCCCGGTGACATTTTGATTCTTTCTCCCGGATCTGTCGTGCCCGCTGACTGCTTGGTCTCGAAACATCTTTCCTTCGAATCAGGCAGTCGACTTGTAGTCTTGTAAGGGAGAGAATGACCCTGTTACTCCTTCATGGGAACCAGTGCCATATCGGGCAATTGGTGTTGAATTGATTCTTCGAACCGGATGCCGCCTTGTACAGCATCAGTGTTGCCGTCGGTCTAGTCCCTGAAATGCCTCCCGCCATTGTCAGCGCGAACCTGGCTCGCAGCGCCTATTCCTTTCCAAAATGAATGCCATTGTGAAGTACACCGGTGAAACGAATGCCGACGTATTGAAGCCAGTGACTGTCGACTCTGTCGTTCAGGGCTCGAACGGAAACAACATTGACGGTGCAATCATCGAACACCGCATGACTGACGGTCGGTCCATCAGCACGACGCAATATGAGAAAGTGGCCGCCGTCCCTTTTAACTTTGAGCGCCGCCGATCTGCCTGTATCGTCAAGGGAGCCACGCGCACAAACTTGCTCATCGTCAAGGGTGCTTTCGATGAAGTCCTCCGCCTCTGCTCCACGGTGCGCCAGGATGGCGTGACAGTGTCCCTGGACTTCCAAAAGAAACAGATGCTAGTCACGTGGACCAATCGACTCAACCGAAAGGGTTTCCGGGTTCTTCTTGTCTCTGAAAAGGACATTGGGGAAGGGAACTTGAGCGACGAGGATAGCCTGCAGGAGCTCGAAACAAACATGGTTTTCGAGGAGTATGGCCTCGAGGAGATCCTCAGCATCATTGACCCGCCCAAAGACGATGCTGCTCAGTCCATCGTTGAGCTCAAGGATCTTGGTGTACAGACCGAGGTCCTTACCGGTGATACACTCCCCGTCGCCGTGAACATGTGCCAGCGTCTGGAACTTCTTAGCCGCTATGTGACGGAGAACGATGATGTGCGGCCCGTTCATTACTGAGACTGGACTAACCAAAAGGCCTCCGTCGCGGGCAGTCTTCGCAAGTCAGGCCACTGTGTGAGTATGCCAACGTGGGCATCTCGGTTGATTCAGATGCAAGTATTGCGAAGACCTGCACATCATGCGTCGCGATCTCTCTTCCTTGTCTAAGAGGATGACGAAATGACGGAGAGCTCCCCGTTCATGGCGGCCAGCGCCGTGGGCGCGGTGTCCGTGTCTGCGATGTGATAAAACTTTTTACTGTCCGACGTGTCTCCCTCACCTTGTTATAGAATGGGCGTTTGGTCTTCCCGTCAACTCGCTTGGCAGCCGCGGGACAGTGCTCAGCTTCGCACCTGGCAGGCAGGACCGGCTATCAAGGCTATTATAGCTCGGGTCATTGCTGATTCTAGGATCGAGTGTACGGCGATCTTTCCGGCCTTCTGTACCAAGTAGGCAGGGCCATTACAGTCGAGTAACCCGGCGAAAGGAGCGACACCAGCCAAGTTCCCACTTCGGTAGCAGGATTTGGGCCAGACCTTGAAAGTCTGCAGCTAACAGATTTTTGGGCTGTCTGCGTGTAGACCTCCTTCTCAATGAGGTCGCTTGTGTATTTTTGTTTTTGTACTCCGCAGGTCCGAGCTGGATGGAGAATGGCACGTCTTGGCTCAGCTCCTGCTTCAATTCGTCCGCGACCAGGCGATCGCGAACCAGCTTGCTCGCTGATGGGATTGCATATCCCGCGGGTGTCCAGGTGAGCCTTCCAGCGTCGTGACCAATTCCTGCCTCAGTTGGAACCGGCTGTCAGGGCTGTTGTAGCTCAGGATATTGCTCTAGAGCCCCGAGATGCGGTCACTGCGGTGATACTCTTCAGGGCCACCTCGGGCCACTGCATCAAGCCTGCCAGGCGCGCCATATCCCGCGGCTCTTAAGCGGGTTAACGGGGAAATCAAACGTCCATCCTACAACAAATTGAAGAAGGTACGTCGGGCGGGAATAAAGTCATATCACATCGCAAACACGGATACCGCGCCAACGGCACCGGCCGCCGTCCTGATACTGGAGCGGGAATTAGCTGGCGTCGTCGCTCCTGCCGGCGACGCCATCGATTTACGTTATTCGACTGCAGTGGCCCTGCCTACTTGGTAGACAAGACTCGCAAGATCGCCGTACACTTGACCGATTTTCAGGGTTACACGTGTGCCTAACCCAAGGAGGTTCGAGAGGACGTGATCAACGGCAGATTCAACGGAGGAGTCTATTGACTTTGACGAGCTTTTGGCGAGCCACAGAAGCCGGAACAATTGGTACGTAGGGCCGGGCGAAGTATACCTACTCCGTACTCTTCCGGAGAAAGTAAGTAGGTATTGTAACTGCTCGCCCAGCAACAGGCTGCAGAACGCGGTTGACGGTTTTGGTCTCCAAAAAGAAACAGACGATATCGCGTGGAGAGAATGTGTCATGCTATGGGTGTCAATTACGTACTGGCAGTCTGGTTGGTGTATGGAAGTCTTGGCTCTTCCTCTACTTAGCCTCTAAATACTCCTTATCGCACAGAGTGTTCGTACCTTGGGTAGGTTGTTCCAACTGTTTCGATTGGTTTCCACGTGCTCAACAAGTATACGACTCTCTCTGGTTTTGAAATATCAGGAATGAGTTATAACTACTCCCCATGACGGGCCAAGCACCTCAAGAGAAGAGCCCTCTGACAGCCATGTCCTTGGCCATTCGGAGCCGCAGCGGAAAGTGATGAGGCCTATCCCCGCGAGAAATCACATGTACTGTGTACATACTCCATAGTATCAGAGATGAGACGCAGCCCACACATTTCCATTCCGTGCCTCATGGGCTGGTGCATGCTTGTTTTCAGATGGTGGCATTCTGCAGACCTTAGATGTCCAAAAGCAGTGTTTGCAAGAACTGCTGTTGCAGCACTACACGGTGCGCCCCGGGATGACGTGAGGAATGTTGCCCATGCGATGCCGCATGCCGGCAACGCACATGCTCCTGTGCGGCATCATTCCAGAATTGACGTATCAGAGCCCGTCGACCGCGCAAGTCAAGTCCAGTCGCCAGTGTGGTGGATGATGAAAGATTTCGGATACCCGCCGAAGTCATCAAATCCATTGTCTGCACAGTGCATCACTGGCACACTGCATACCATACACAGGTGACAGGTACGTAGGTACATTAGGTACCGAAGAAGAGGTCCTTCGGTACCTAAGGTATTACAAGACCCCACACTGCACAGTGAACGATCGCCGAAATGCAGAAACCGCCGTCCACAAAGAGTAATTGACTTTGAGTCTCAGGTTCTGAACCTTGACGAGTTCAAAGTTATGGTACGTCGGCACTATCTGGAAATATCATTTATCTCTGAATGTCTCGCTCAATGATCTCGCCTTCTCCATGACGATAGTGTGTCTATCTTGCGAAATGTACAGTACCTCCTGTACTGCCCTTGGAGGACTCCTTCATGATCCAGCGCTGATTCAGGATTGTGACTCGTGAGTCGTCCAGAGACGAACGCGCCGCTATGAATCTTTGAACGATTCGCGTCCAATGAATGTCGAGGTTCCCGATGGACGCATATGGCACTTGTCCACAAGTGGTAACAAAGGCTTGAATGAGGGTCAAGTGGGCCCATTGCTGTTGAAAGCAGAATGCGTCGAGCAGAGGTACCTAGGTACCTCTCGTAGGCTCGTAGCGGAGACCATGAACTCAAAATTGTCTCCCGGGGGCCGGAGCACCGCACAGAATAAGGAGCTCGGGAGAATTCATCTGGTTTGTCGTTGCTCTCTCGGAGGAAGGCCAGGCGCACGTAGCTTTTTTATTTAGCTATGTGTGTACGCATGAAGTCCTGTGTCTTTGTCAACAGACATGTCAAACAAGCAAAAGAAGGCAAAGAGCGGAGCGGGTGCGGAGACGGATTGCAAAACGGGACTGGTCCGAGCAATCGGAAAATTAAGCGAGCCAAGCAGCGAGAGAAACCGTTGGTTGACGTGCTGCGCGACGCGTGTGCTGACGTGTATAAAAATACAAGCACACACCATACAAAGACCCGGGCTGCCCCTCCACTCGATTTCTCCCGGTCCGCGACCGTACCCCAGTGCACCGCCGCACATATCACGCGACGCAACAACACGCGCGGCCCGATCGGCGACCGCACATTCTCACTCACTCAGACTCGACACAACTCTACGCAACTGCACAGCCACAGCTCTCTAGCCACATCTAGAACGGTCTAACACCAACACCTGGTGACAACTCGCGACGACATCTGTATACAGCTGGATATAAGGCATGCATCGATTCGGACCGGTCGCCAATCCAAACAAGAGACTACAGGGGCTTCTTTGCTCTGGCCTTGATACACCGGAAACACACCCGTTTGTTGCTGCAGAAACCTCAGATCGTCATAGCTTCTTGTGAGCATTACACCACGTCACCTCATTTAACAGCCAGGTCATCACTCTGGCTCCTGCTTTTCTATTTTCCCTCTTGATCAGCTTTTTCTACGGGCACAGGCTAAAGATATCTTCAGTGATCATTGGAGACGTTGCAGCCCATATCTGCGCCTCTTGGACCGCCAGCCAGTGAACTCGAGTCTTCATCCGAGGTGCAGTGCATGGGCCAACAGTCCAGTAACTGCACCTCGATAGGAACATTCGACCGTTACTTTTCCAATGGTATGAATGGAACATCACATGTCATAAGCACTGCATTGAGACAACATGGCGTCTAGATTGGATCGGTTGGTGACCATCCTCGAAACCGGAAGCACCAGACTTATACGAGACACCGCTGTCAACCAACTTGCCGATTGGCAAAAGCAACATCCAGATGAATTGTTCAACCTATTGTCGCGTGTCGTTCCATACCTGAGACACAAGGACTGGGAGACTCGCAGCACTGCAGCCAAGGCCATAGGCAAAATTGTCGAAAATGCCCCTCTCTATGATCCGAATGAAGCGGATGGCGCACTCGGACGAAAGGAGGAAGAAATTCTCGAAGAAGATGGCCAAATCAAGGAAGAGAACCTCGAGGGGGACTCCATTCTTGATCAAGAGGACCTACTCAAGCTTGAGTCACTGGACGTTGACTCAGTCTTGAAGTACGGTCGGGAGCTGCTTCGCGGCGGAGGAATTGACTACAACTTGGCTCTGCTGGACCCACAGGCGCGCTTGCTGCACCAGAAAAAGACTCTTCTTGGTAGACTTGGGTTGCTTGGGCGGAGATTTGGAGATGAAGAGACGCCCGTCGTATCGGAAGGCCAGTCCATGCCTGCCCCACCCGTCGATTGCGCAAACGGCAGCAGGTCAGTCAGGAGTGATAGCATGTCCCAATATCAGGGTGGAGACGACGCCCAGCTGAGCTCGAGGCAGCTGAATGTGTTGAAGCGGAAACGAAAGAGAGAGGCCATGAAGGCTTCACAGGGCAAAGTAGGATTTGGTGATCTAGCAATACGACGCTCGATCACTGCAGGTTCCGAAGGATTTGGCGGGGATGAAACTCCCGTCGTCGAAGAAGACGCCAAGAAGAGCGGCAAAATGAACGACTACTTCAATCTTGACCGTCCGGTTGATGTCAATGAAGACACCAAGGTTGTCAGCGAATTCAAAGGATCCGTCATTCCAGTCAAGTCTGAGATCGACTTGGAAGACACGATGGAAGGGGCTGAGTGGCCATACGAACGACTGTGTGACTTTCTCAAGATGGATCTTTTTGACTCGTCGTGGGAAACCCGCCACGGAGCTGCTATGGGGCTCAGAGATGTCATAAGGGTTCACGGTGCCGGAGCTGGACGAGTTCACGGAAAATCCAAAGAGGAGAACGATAGTCTGAATCGTAAATGGCTAGATGATCTAACATGCCGCCTATGCTGCGTCCTGATGCTAGATCGTTTCACTGATTATAGTTCCGACACATCTGTTGCTCCCATCCGAGAGACCGTTGGCCAAACCCTGGGCTCAGCATTGAAACATATTGCTTCCGCTTCGGTCTACGACACATACCGTATCCTGTATCGCATGGCCATGCAAGAAGATTTCGAGCTTGAGCGCCCTGTCTGGGCCGTTTGCCACGGTGGCATGGTTGGTCTCCGTTATGTTGTGGCTGTGAGAAAAGATCTTCTCCTCCAGGATGGCGACATGATTGATGGTATTATCAGGGCTGTTATGAAGGGTTTGGGCGACATGGACGATGACGTACGTTCCGTCAGTGCCGCTACCCTGATTCCGATGGCCAAAGAGTTTGTCACTATGCGACCGGATCAGTTGGATGGTCTCACATACGTTGTCTGGGAAAGTCTGTCGAACCTGGGCGACGATCTAAGCGCGAGCACGGGCAGAATCATGG
Organism: Claviceps aff. humidiphila group G2b; assembly: GCA_018360325.1. Classification (NCBI taxonomy): domain Eukaryota; kingdom Fungi; phylum Ascomycota; class Sordariomycetes; order Hypocreales; family Clavicipitaceae; genus Claviceps; species Claviceps aff. humidiphila group G2b. The sequence goes on from SRQG01000064.1 coordinate 72,487, forward strand.
ACCTTCTCGCGACTCTGTGCAGCTTTCCTGAAGTCCTCCAGGCAATGAAGACGTCTGCATCGGAAGATGAAGAAAGGTCATTCACCCTCCTGGTACCGCGACTGTACCCGTTCTTGCGCCATACCATTACCTCGGTTCGCCTGGCCGTGCTCAAGGCCTTGTTGACATTTGCCAAGTTGGGTGACGATACGTCTCATGGATGGCTGAATGGCAGGATCCTGAGGCTCATCTTCCAGAACATCCTAGTCGAAAGGGATCAGGAAACGCTCAGCACATCACTAGAGCTCTGGAATGCGCTGATTGGCGCACTTGCTAAGGATCCCTCGGTCCTTGCCGATGAGTTCGCACCACACATTGACCCTCTGATGGAACTCACTCTGCACCCCATCGGCATCTCGCGCAACCCAATCCCCATGAACGGGAGTCTATTTCAAAAGCCTTCAGGGGGCACGTACTCGTTGCAGGGCATGGCACCGCCGCCGAACAGGCGCATGTCATCGCCAGCAGAAGGAGTAGAAAGGGTACCGAAGCGTCGTCGCAGGTCTACAAAAACAGAGGAGCCGGTCTCAACGGGCACGACACACGACGTCGATGGCCACATGATGCAAGGGGACGTCGATCTGGTTGGCATGGACGTGCTGATACGGTCGCGAGTATCTGCTTCGATTGCCATGGGCAAGATCATGTCTTTGGTCCCTCCTGCGAGCCTCGATGATTATGATGCCTTACTTGTTCCCAGCTTGGTTTCTGCATATTCGTCTACGCAACTAACGGCTTGTATGGTGATTGATGAATTCGCCAAAAACTGTCAATCATCCGATGAACCCTCTCGATACACGGACCAGCTGCAGCGTATCATAGACGTGGACCGACCTTCGGCATATCGTGATCTAGTCACCTTTGTTCAGCGGGCCAGAACTCAATGCCAACAGCTCATTCATATGTTTCGAGATTATGGTAAAGTGCCGCACAGCAAGCTGACAAGCCTGCCCGTGATTGTTCAAGGCGAGCCAGAAGCCGGCCCGAGTGCCTTCTCCATCGCGACCGCGGAGAAGTGCGTCAATGAAGATTACGAGAGACTAAAGAGGTTGATGCCACCGGGGCAACGTCTGATTGCCAGTCAGCAGCTGGGCGAAGCACGTGACGCCGCAGTATCAGCCATTGAGGACGCCATAGCTTTTAAGGATGCTCGCGATATGAGAATCAGAGCAGGTGCTGCATGTGCCTTGGTTGCGATGAAGCTGTTGCCGAAGAAACCTAGTCCGTTGATTAAGGGGATCATGGAATCGGTGAAGGCAGAGGAAAGCCAACTACTCCAAAGTCGTTCTTCTGCCACTATTGCACAGCTTGTTCAGCTCTTTGCTGAGAAGGGCCGCAAGGGGCCTGCAGACAAAGTCGTTGCCAATCTTGTCAAGTTTTCATGTGTTGAAGTTGCCGAGACCCCCGAGTTCCCTGTCCACGCGGCCAAAATGTCATGCGTCCTCTCCATGCAGAAGGAGGAAGATCGGGTCGACCACGCAGATGCTGCCAAATGGGCAAAGGAGGCCAAAGCAGCCCGCATTACACGACGTGGTGCCAAAGAAGCTCTGGAGATTTTATCCAAGGCATACGGGCCTCGTCTTCTTGAGACAGTACCTAGTCTGCGAGCGTTTATGGAGGAACCGCTGATCAAGGCCTTTTCTGCTGAACTGCCCCCGGAGGCCAAGGATGCAGAGCTACACTTTGGTCAAGAAATTGTAGACGCCTTATCCGTGATCCGCATGATGACCCCAACACTCGACGTTGCTTTACAGCCGTTCATTATGGATTTGCTACCCCTAGTCATCAAGGCGTTGCATTCGGAATTATCCGTGTTTCGCTACATGGCGGCCAAGTGCCTGGCGACGATCTGTAGTGTCATCACAGTCGAGGGCATGACCGCACTTGTCGAAAAAGTTCTTCCGTCCATCAGTAACCCACTCGACCTGAACTTCCGTCAAGGCGTCATTGAGGCCATCTACCACTTAATCGCAGTGATGGGTGACGCTATTCTGCCATATGTCATTTTCCTCATCGTCCCTGTCCTCGGACGGATGAGCGACTCCGACAACGAGATTCGACTGATTGCCACAACATCTTTCGCCACTTTGGTGAAGCTTGTACCTCTGGAGGCAGGTATCCCTGACCCTCCCGGTCTTTCAGAAGACCTTCTCAAGGGCCGGGATCGAGAACGTACGTTTATCGCGCAGCTTCTGGACCCAAAGAAAGTTGAGCCATTCAAGATTCCAGTAGCGATCAAGGCCGAACTCCGATCGTATCAGCAAGAAGGTGTCAATTGGCTCAATTTTCTCAACAAGTATCATCTGCATGGCATACTCTGTGACGACATGGGTCTGGGCAAGACATTACAGACAATATGCATTGTCGCCAGTGACCATCATCAGCGTCAGGAAGAGTTTGCGAAAACAGGAGCTCCGGACGCCAGACGCATGCCATCCCTCATCGTCTGTCCACCCACACTGTCCGGGCATTGGCAGCAAGAGATCAAACACTATGCGCCCTTCCTGACTGTCACAGCATACGTGGGATCTCCACCGGAGCGAAAGGCGTTGAGAAGCAGACTAGGAGAAACGGATGTTGTGGTGACTTCCTACGACGTCTGTAGAAACGACACTGAAATTCTTGAAGCGTTGAGTTGGAATTACGTTGTCCTTGACGAGGGCCACTTGATCAAGAATCCCAAAACAAAGATCACCCAGGCGGTCAAGAAGCTTGCGAGCAATCATCGACTGATTCTCACGGGGACGCCTATCCAGAACAACGTCCTCGAGTTGTGGTCGCTGTTCGACTTCCTCATGCCCGGATTTCTCGGAGCCGAAAAGGTGTTCCTGGACCGCTTTGCCAAGCCAATTGCTGCCAGTCGCTTCAGCAAGGCATCATCGAAAGAGCAAGAAGCGGGAGCGCTGGCAATTGAGGCGCTCCATAAACAAGTGCTGCCATTCTTGCTACGTCGTCTCAAGGAAGAGGTGCTGAACGACTTGCCACCCAAGATCCTGCAAAACTACTACTGCGATCTTAGTGATTTGCAGAAGAAGCTATTCGACGACTTCACCAAGAAACAAGGCAAAAAGCTGCAGGCCGAAGCCGGACGTGATGACAAGGACGCCAAGCAGCACATCTTCCAAGCTTTGCAGTACATGCGCAAGCTCTGCAACTCCCCTGCCATGGTCATGAAGCCCGGCAGTCCCGTCTACGACGAGACGCAAAAGATTCTCCGCAGACAAGGCACATCGATCGAAGACACCGTTCACGCACCCAAACTCACAGCGCTAAGAGATCTCTTGGTAGACTGCGGAATCGGAGGCGAAGACGGAAACACAAACGACCCTCTATACCAGCCCATCAAGCCACACAGAGCTCTCATATTCTGTCAAATGAAGGAAATGCTCGACATGGTGCAGAACAAGGTTCTAAGAGAGCTCCTTCCCACAGTCTCGCATCTCCGACTAGACGGATCCGTCGAGGCCAACAAGAGACAAGACATTGTCAACAAATTCAACAGCGACCCATCATACGATGTACTCCTCTTGACAACCAGCGTCGGCGGTCTCGGACTCAACCTAACCGGAGCCGACACCGTCATCTTCGTAGAACACGACTGGAACCCGCAAAAGGACCTCCAGGCCATGGACCGCGCGCACAGAATCGGACAAAAGAAGGTCGTCAATGTATACCGCCTCATCACCCGGGGAACCCTCGAAGAAAAGATTCTCAGTCTCCAGCGCTTCAAGATTGATGTCGCCTCCACGGTCGTCAACCAGCAGAACGCCGGCCTGGCAACCATGGACACGGACCAGATTCTCGACTTATTCAGCCTCGGCGACTCGGCACCGAGCCTCATCTCCGAGAAGCCGCAGTCGGAGCTGGACGGACGGGAGGAGGACATGGTGGATATCGAGACGGGTGATCTTCGCCAGCCGGGGAAGAAGGGCTGGTTGGATGACTTGGGCGAGTTGTGGGACAACAAGCAATATGAAGAGAGCTTTGACTTGGATGACTTTATGAAGACGATGTCTTAGGGAAATGAATTGTGAAAGGGGGGAGGGAAAAGCTCGGAGGGTATAAGCGGCGAAGGGGCGAGGTGTTTTTAGGGTTTGGGGGTGTAGCTCTTCTTGTCTCTTTTTTTTTTCAATCTCTGTTGTTTGCTGGTTGGCTTTATGCTAGGGAGCCTAATCTGGGGGGGCTTTTAAGTTATTCTTTGCTTTTGCTTTTACATTTATTCTTGCTATGGGATTTGGCGTATCGGACATGGTATACTCGTATATATTCTACACGGAAGGGGCTTTGGCTTGGATTTGGGCTTGTCGCCGGTCGGGCTTCGTGCCTGTTAGCGAGTGATTGATTTGGTCATGTATGATAGGGATGTGTGATGGGTGAGGGCGCATCTGTACAAATTTAATTTTGACTGGGCTGGCACAATGCCATGCGCGTGTGGTGCTTCGTTATACGGTTTACCTATGGAACCTGTTTAGCGTAGGCTTATGGGACACTTGTCCCTGCCTCCCGAAGGGCATTCTACGTGGGGTCCAGCGATTCCCGTCCCCGGAACACCATGTACCTTACTCCGTATGTGACCTCTTTGAATGAGTGCATGACTGCATGTACCTCTTGAGAGGTACCTAGGTACCTGGAGGTTACAACTTACAGGTACGTACACCGTACACCGTACCACGCAAATTCCCCACAGAGGAGTAGGGATTGAATTGGGTTGCAAGCTGCAAGTTGCAACTGCCAGCCGCGAGGTCACTTGGCCCCGCAGAAGCTTCTTGAACCTGTAAAGCTCGTACGGAGCATCACACTTGGGCAAAGCTAATCGGTCAGCTCATTATCTCCAGAGTCCTATCTCCGAGAAGCAATTGCCGAGCACTCAGCAGAGTCTCAAGATGCCGGTCGATTACAGCAAATGGGTACGCCACAAAGTTTCACACATGGCGCTGCTTGATGAGCAGCTATGACCAGTTACTGACCACGATCTGGCAGGATGCGCTTGAGCTGAGCGATGACTCCGACATCGAGGTGCATCCCAATGTCGACAAGCGGTCGTTTATACGCGCCAAGCAGAATCAGATACACCAGGAACGGCAGCAGCGGAAGCTCCAGATCGAACTGTACAAGTTCGAGAACATCATACACGATGGTCTGCTCAAGCGCATCTCGTCCATGACCGCGTTCCTTCGACAGCACGGCCCCCAGGCCGGCGAAGCGCCCGATATTGCTCTCCGAGCTCTCCTCGAAACTAACCCGGGTCCAGCCGCAGACGCGGTGCCCCCACGACCGGAAGGACTACAAAGCGAGCACCCGACTCCTACGACCTTTTCTCAGATGATGGCCACCTTGATCGACGAGATCAACAAGTCTATAGACAGCCGTGATGACACAGAGAAGAAGCCCCGCTACCAGGGCCTCATCGAAGGGTTCGAAGAGCACACCAAGAAGATTACCGAGATCAAGAAGGAGACGACTTCGAAGCTGGAGGCACTCTTGAAAGAAGAAGGAAAGAAGATCACCAGCAACGACATACACACAGGCTTTGACAGCTCACATGTGACCAAAGCAAGCCCCTTGGACAAGAAAGGCGCAAACACAGAGGTCGAGCTCCTGAACCCATCCTTCAACGCACAATCCTCTAGCACAAAGGCCACCGAGGACGATGACGACGAAGAAGTCGAGGCCTCAGACGCCGCCAAGCAATTCGCCAAGATCCCCCCCCGCGACTACGCCGCCAGTCTCAAATTCCTATCCCAGAACCCACACATCCTGACCGAAAAGGAAACCGACGGCCTCCTGGTACTGGCCTTTGACGCTGCGCTCGAGCGCAACGACGACTACTCCCACCAGTGCGTCCACCAGGCCCTCCTCCTGCAGTACTGCCGCGCGCTGGGCAAAGACGGCGTGGCGCTCTTCTTCAAGCGAATCACAACAAAGGGCCACCAGGCGCAGGATATTTTCTTCAAGGACGTCCAGGACACGTATATGCGGATCAAGAACCGGTCTCGGGAGATCCTCGCGGAGCGCGCCCGGGATCCTGACGGTGGGACACAAGACGTGGAGCAGATCCAGTTACATGCCGTGGATCCGGGCACCGTGATCCAGATCAAGGTCCCTGCGGCGGATAGCCAAGATGAAGAGGAGAAGCAGGCAAGAGAGATTTTTGAGGGATTCAGCCCGGAGATGAGGACGGCGCTGGAGTCGGGGGATCTTGATGCTGTGAATAAGGTGCTCGGGAAGATGAAGGTGGAGGATGCGGAGGAGTTGGTCGCGATGTTTGACAAGGTATGTCACATGTGCACTTATGATGATGACTGAAGGTACTTTTTTTTGGTGGGTTGTACGTGCGAGAGCTGACATTGACACACACAGGCAAATATCTTGAGTATGGAGGAGCAGATTATTGATGCGACGACTGAGGATGGGCTGAAGCAGTTGAGGGAGTTGGACGCTGCGGCTAAGGCTGAGGCAGAGGCGGAGGAGGGGGAAGCTGGGACAGGAGCCGCAGCGGAACTCGCGTGAGATGCTGAGTGGATGCGAGGAGAGTGTGTACGATTTGGTACTAAAGCTGAGCGCACTACCTACATTACATACATACCTGGGAGGTAGCTATTCCATGGTTCGAGCTGCGAGAAATTCGAGGTCTATTGATGCTGTTTGCCCCGTTGACGCCTCTTATGTCCCAGGCCAGGGAAGCCATTGGAAGTGGCCATGAGACGGCCCAGGACGCCAGCTACTACATGCATATACCGGTACCTACTGTAATTATTAGCATATCTGTTTTAGAAAAGGCCTTTTCTAAGTTAGCACTACTGTAACGCCGTTTCTTACACGCAAAGTTCAGAACCTCAAACTTCTGATGCATCTCGTGTACACGGGGGGGCACGGGCTTCGATGAACATTCCCCACAGCTGACGTCGTCCAGTCTCCACTGTCCAGTCTCCACTGTCCAGTCTCCACGCGGCGCGGCGCAGCATTCCCAAACTTTGAACGCCGCGCGTTGTCCGCCCGTCACACGAAACGAAGCGGCGAGTGGCGGTGCTACGGCTGCCCAGTGACCACTGACAGCTGGACCCCAGTGGGTCCGCGCCCCCGGAAGTCCGCAGATTGTTCCAAACTTCACGCCAATGTCGTTACGTGGATACGTCGTATTGCCGGCCGGTGCATGCAGGGTTCCCGGCAGGTCGTTTTAACGGAGTCGTACGCGGGTCATTGCCACGCTTCCCCTGAACCTGAACCCAAAGCAAGGCTTCCAAGCCAGGTCATTGTAAACTTTCCATCGATCTATTTGCTGTGATTCTTTTCCTTTTTTTGTGTCTCAGCCCTACTCCGTATGAACACCTATTGTACGTGTTGGAGTGCGACGTTCTTTTATTTCGTGGTACAAGAATTCGAAACACCCTTGTTTCAACTTCCAAGTGCTAGGGGTTGCCATCGGTGAAAGAGCTCCAAGTTTCGACCCGGCTTATCAACAGCGACAAAAAGACACGATGATGTTTTTACGAAATATCGTCGGCCTCGCGGCTGTGGCGGGCGGCGCTGCTGGACATGCATTCCCACAGGCCCAGGCGCCGGAAGCCTCCTCCCCGACATCTTCATCATCATCAGCCTCATCGGCCTCGTCTCCCGAAGCCTCCACCGGCAAAGCATGCAACAACTCCCCGAGCCTCTGCAAACGCCCCTACAACGATATCACGCACATGGGCGCCCACAACAGCCCCTTCCTCCGCGACCAAAGCACCGGCGACTCCCTCTCCGGAAACCAATTCCTCAACGCAACCCTAGCTCTCGACGCCGGCCTCCGCCTCCTCCAAGCCCAAGTCCACAAACCAAACTCAACCCTCGAACTCTGCCACACGTCCTGCAGCCTCCTCGACGCCGGCGCCCTCGAGACCTGGCTCTCCAGCATCCACGCTTGGCTGACCCAGAACCCCAACGAAGTCATCACACTCCTGCTCGTCAACGCAGACAAAGCCCCGGCCTCAGAATTCGGACCCCTCTTCGACCGCGCAGGTCTCTCCGACCTGGCCTACAAGCCCGCCACCGGAAACGAGCTCTCCGCGTCATGGCCGACCCTCCAGGCCATGATTGATGCGAATACCCGGCTCGTGAGCTTCGTCACGAATATCCAGTACTCGGCCTCGACGCCCTATCTGCTCCCTGAATTCACACACGTGTTTGAAACACCGTTCGAGGTCGCCAGCATAGATGGCTTCAACTGTACGATTGATCGGCCCTCGCGGGCGAGCAAGGAACCGGCGTCGAGTGCCCTTGCGAGTGGCTATCTGAGCCTGGTGAACCACTTCAAGTACCAGAGTGTGTTGGCGGGGGTAGAAATTCCGGATGTGTCGAGTATAGAGACGGTGAATAGCGCGGGGGGGTCGGTGGTGGGCAATTTGGGGAAGCATCTGGGGGAGTGTAGGGGGGAGTGGAATCGGGTGCCGAATTTCGTGTTGGTCGATTTTTGGAATCGGGGGGATGTGATTGCTGCGGTGGATGGTATGAATCGGGTGAGTGATGCGGTTGGGAGGAAGGTGATGGAGGGGGGGAATGGGGGGAAGCAGTCGCAGGGGGAGTCGGGGGGAGGGAGAGCTGTTGATTCGAGGGGAGGGTTTGGAGTGGTGATGGGGTTCTTGTTTGCGGTGTTGGTTTTGGTTTTGGTGTAGGGAGAGGGTAAGGGGTCTTTTTTGCATGTGGTTGGACATGAAGCATCGAGAGTCGAAGCATCAGATTCACCTCCATTTCATCATCTTGTCACCACCACTATTGTCACCATCATCATTATCATCATCGCAAGCGAGGCGTTGACAGGCGTTGAATCTTGTACCAATCCTCTCTTGTCGTTGCTGCATTTGTTTCATCTACACTTTCGTCCTCCATGTACATATGTCCTCTAAGTTTTCTCTTCTTTTAAAAAAAAGTCGACGGTTTGGTTTCAATTTCTGCCAGGTAGCCAGATAGATTACATAGAATACGATATACCGAGTACATACCTATGTACATACATGATACATACAGCACTTACAAGGGAAACCTTGTCTATTTCTGCCTTTCGGATCATATCCCGGCCTCGCTGCTCCGAGTTGGCGTTGCCTGTTTCGTCGAACCCGCAGTGGAGACCACCAAAAACGTGCCCCCCAGCACTTAATAATAACGTCGAGCCAGACTACCTATGTACCTAACCTATGTACCTCCTGTATGTAACCTAACAGACTAGACGATCAGCAACCACAACGGCCTTGCCATCTTCCAATCAACCCTCTTTGCATCTATCAATTCAAGTTTCAACGTGAAAACGCCCCTGAACAAGACCCCTTCTCATCGAGTCTTTCGCCCAAAATGGACTACAACGCCCTGCCCGTGCCCCAGGCCTGCTATGCAGATTTCTGCCTCATCCCTGTGAGTCGGAAGTCCTTGCAACTGCAAGCCATGCCTCGATGCCGAGCCCCTCGCCACACCGTTGCCTCTCTAGCCATCTTCTCCCATGCGGTCATCTCTGTGTTCTCTTTTGTTGCCCATTCGATAAGTCTTCTTTCCTTCAAATGCAAACAGAGAAAAGATGAGCCAGAATACGAAATGAGTTGATTTTTTTTGGGTTTTTGTTCAAGATCCCATGATGATGTATGCCATCTGATAAACACCACACTACATACCAGGTCGGAACCAACAAAGTCTCCGTGGCAGACGAAATAGCACAAGTCCAGCGCGTCCTGCAGGCCAGTGGCCTCAAGTACACGCTTCACTCCGCCGGCACAACCGTCGGTAAGTACATACCTCCCCCCCTTTTTTTTTCCTACAGTCCGTATCTTGTCCCGCTTGTCCCGTGTCCATGTAATTGTTACAGAGGACGTGTGTTGATCAAACTCACATACATGTGCTCCCTCTGAGCTAAACCATTTCCCCCGGGGGCCGGGTGTGAACCAATTCAAGCATCAGTAATGAAGGAAGAACGTGTTTGAGCTAATCGTGTGTTCTGGGTTGCCCGTCTACAGAAGGGAGTTGGATGGATGTGATGGCTGTGATTGGGAAGGCTCACGCGGTTGTTCATGAGGGGGGCGTGGTGAGGGTTCAGTCGAGTATGAGGGTTGGAACGAGGTATGTTTGTTATTCTTGCGCTCATTTGTGTGCTCTTTTCTGTGCGTGTGCGATTTTGCATCTGCGCATACTATTGAACAGCGCTCATATAGGTAGTGCCACTGGTGGAACTAACTTTGTGTGTTTCCAGAACGGATAAGGCCCAGACGGCGGAGGATAAGGTGAAGAGGGTGCAGGATTTGCTGAAGCCGTCGACTTGACAGGGCGAGAGGGATGTCCAGAGGGAAGTAAGCATTTAGATATACATTACTTAGAAAGTGAGGGTCGCCAAGATTCAAGATTCATGGGGGCCCAGTGATTATGTCACATGTGTGTTCTCCTTTTTGTTGTCTCGGCAGTGGCCAACTATATATCTACTCGTACAACTGCCATCACAAATATGTAGACTTCGTACAACAACACATGTTGTTCCACAACAGTACTCCTTGGCACTTACACAACGGGCGCTCCGCATCAAACCCCCCTGTGCCATCCTCTCCACCAATTCCATACAGCGGTCGTATCATTCCTCATCATTCCTCATGACTCCCCATCACTACCCCCTCATAGTCGTCTTCTTCTGACTCCTCCGCAGCTCCTTCTCCTTCTCCTTTTCAAGATACTTCTTCTGCGCCTTGGCATCCAATCCCTTCAAATCAGCATCCCGCTTCGCCTTCTTTGCCTTTTCCTTTTCCCACATACGATCCTCGCTCTTCTCCTCATCGAGCGTCTTCTTAATCTGCACAATCATGGCCTCGCGCGTGGCGCGCACCTTCTTCAGCACCTCGGGCCGGAAACGGGCGTTTTGGACAAGGAAGTCAGGCAGCCGGAGGAAGTACTGGAACAGCGGGACCAGGTCGCCGAGGGCGTTGGCACCACCAGACGGGAGACGATACTTGAGGAAGATGCGCTTGCGGGGCGTGGTGTCCTCGAGCTTGGCCGGCTTCTCAATGGGCTGGTCAGATACGATGAGGTATTCAAAGTCGTCGCCGGCGCTCTTGACGGCGTTGATGAGCTCTGGCGTGAGGAGCGTGTCAGTGACTTCGGCGCTCTCACTCATGATGACCAGCCAGGGGGGTAGTTTGGCGTTCTCCTTGGTGGCCGTGAGGGTGACGTCGTAGCGGTCCTCGCGGAGCCGCCTCATGCTCTCCTTGTGGACAATGGCCCAGACGAAAGCGTCGTAGGTGCTCTTGGAGTCCTTGGCGCGGACTTCTTCACCGCCTGGTAGCGAGGGGAGAGTCAGGTTCTCCTTGCCGTCGAATGGGTATAGAAAGGCCTCCATGGTGTCCTTGGGCGGGGCGAACATGTCGGACACGAGCGAGGCTGCCGTCTCCACGAATCCGAGGATGGGGTTGAATCGCTTCGTCATGGTGAGCTTGACGTCGAGAAAGGCGACGTTCTGTCGGCCCGAGGCGTACGTTGCAAATTCGGAGAGTGACTTTTCCTTGATCAGAGATTCGACGGGCTGCGCAACGTCCTCATTGTCGTTGTCGCTGCTGTTCACGGTGGGCACGCCTCCGAAGCCGACCAGAGCGAATTCCTTGTGCAGAACGGGAGCGTGGGCCCGCATCCACGCCTTGGCCTTGGATCGGTTGGTACGCGCTCCCAGGATGTGGAACAGGACGATGAAGGCCGTGATGGCGAGAATGATGCCCTCGGCCTTGAATTCGGACAATGAGTGCCGCTCATGCACATTGTACCACTTGGTGTAGGGTGCTGCTGTGGCGGCGGCTACTCCTGGCGCAGTGCTCCCGGGCGTGGCCGCGTTGGGGACGGGTTCGACGACGGCATCAGGAGGTCCGGCGAAGTCGGCAAAGTCTATCTATTGTCAGTACTAATGAAAAAGACAGGAAAACCATTCGTCTTTAGTCAGTGCGAAGGCGAGCTTGATTGTGCGCACGCAAGCACGAAAGGCAAAGACGAGCGGACGACCAAGGGGCTGGATGATGACCTCCAATGCGACCAGACGCCGAGGGACAGGGATGACAAATGCCATTGGCAACTAACCTGGATCGACCTTGGGGTTCGCAGAGCCCTTCTCCGGCTGGCCGCCTCCAAAGAGGTTCTTGAGAAGGTCCGCCATGGCTGCAGGAGAGCGATCTGGCGATAGGAAGGCGAATAGCCGGGACGTCGTGGGAATTGCGGCGGGCAAAGCTCTTGAGCTTGGCCGCGGAGAAAAGGGTTCTCGAGATGTGGGTCCGCGTCCATCGGCCCCTCGTGAGTCGTCATCCTGACCCAGATGGTGGTTGCCTTGCCAACAACGTAGACAGACACATGTATGTACATACAAACAGCCTGTTTCACGCAGATTTGGCTCACACAAGTCAAGAATGACGACTGCAGTATGCGCCGCAGAACATCATGACCCGGACGAAATCGACCATCAAATATGGAAAAAAGTCAACGCGCACCAAGGCCGAGCGCTTGTTCGCCGAGTTGCCTCAGAGCCCGCTGCGAAAGCCATGCGTCGCCGAGGTAGACTACGGCGTCGACAGCATCACAGAGAAGCTATCCGGGATTCGTATACAACAAGAAGTTAAATCACTGGGATCATCACCACGCAAGACCAAGAAACGAGTTCCTATTGCGGATCATGTCGTCGATGTTTCCCATCTTGCCAACGGAGAGGTGAACGCTAAAAACTCAAACCCACCTGCTCAGGTAGACCGAGATGTTGTTCGCCCAAGCAGCCCTTCACCTTCAGTTGAAGGAATCAAAGAAGTGGACGTACACGGAGAGAATGGAGGCATTCCAGCTTACCAAAATTCACTGGCCGACCCATCTCTGCGCATCTTATCCTGGGACGACGTATGCCCCCCCGGCGACCAAATCGAGAAAATCGCCGAAGCCTCCTACGCAGAGGTCTACCGCGTCACAAACGAGCGAGGAACCAGTGTAATTAAGGTGATCCGATTACCTTCGCCGATCAAGCCCCAGACCAAAGCCCAGGTGCGATCAAAACTAGTAGACGAGGAGCCACACTCCGAGGCAGACATCAACGGGGAGCTACAGATCTCTGAGTGGCTAGCCGACGTGCCCGGCTTCGTGGTCTACAAGGAGCGATATCTCGTGCAAGGCAAGACATCAAGGGCTTTGCTGGAGACGCACCAGGTCTTCCAGAGGCGCATGAAGAGAAAGGATCCCGGGCGAGCACAATTCTATCCCTCGCCGAGCCGGTATCTGGAAGAGACCAAGTTCCTTGCCGTTGAGTTGGGCGATGCGGGCGTCGCGCTGGAGGACTGGGACATCAAGGGGGAGAGTCAGTTGTGGGATATTTTCCTCCTGGAGGCCATTGCTCTGGCTAGGGCCGAAGAAATCGCCATGTTTGAGGTACGTCTCCCTTTTTTTTTTGCGTGAGCGCTCGCAGCAACCAAAAAGACGGTGATCCCCTCGTAGATGTTTGTGGGTCAGAGATTCTAACTCAACGCGTTGCAGCATCGTGATTTACACGAGGGAAATATCTGCATTCGACAAATCAAGCCCCCCAGTGATGAGAAGATCACCGCAGAAGCAGTCAAGTTTGGCCATTCGGGTCTCGACATGACGATCTTGGACTACGGCTTATCGCGAGCAGAGGACTTATCTGTGGACTTTGCCCAGCCGATTGCCTACGATCTGGAGCGGGACCTGAGCCTATTCACGAGCACACACGCACCGCAATGCAAAGTTTATCGTCAGATGCGCTCGTTCTTGCTCCGCGCTGATCGCAAGTGTTTGCCTCCCGAGGCGCACCAGACTCCGTATGCCAAGGGGATACATGGGCCCATCTGCTGGGAGGCGTACGCGCCGTATACCAATGTACTGTGGCTGGCGTACTTGTATGAGTACCTGGTGAGTAATTTTCGAGGTGACGCAAAGGATCTGGCGCGCTTTGAGGCCTGCACGGCGGACATGTGGGTGTATTTGAATCCGGAAGCGGAGGATGATGTGCCCTGTTTTGGCTCGGCGGGTGATGTTGTTTGCTTTGCGGTTGAAGCGGGCTGGTTGTGTGAGAATCAGCTCGTTGGCTCGGGCACCTCGATCATGGAGAGGGAGGATAGTATCATTGTTGCCAGGCAGGAGTGTCTCGATGGGTTGAGGGTATCGACACGCCAGCTGAGGTCGTAGTGGCAGGTGCAGGCGTTTTATTGTTTCTCTTCTTCTCTTCATCTCCTTTCTTCATCTCCTTTCTTCTTTTCCATTCTTCTTTTCCAAGTCTTTTCTTTTTCTTCTCTTTTCTGCCTCTGTTAGGTATGCGTTTACTTCGTCTTTTCTCCTTCTTTTGGTCTTCATTTTTCCTTCATCTATTGATTATGTGTTTCGGGGGCAGATTTTCATACCCTACCATCATGCGTTCTCGGCACGGTAGTTACCAGCAGTACAGGGCGTGCATGCAGAAGGGCTGCTTGTTTGGCGTTTTTTTGCTTTCTTCTGCTTTTCTGGGTGGTTTGGGCACATATGTATGTACCAGGCATCATATCATGGAATGGGAGTTCCAGGCAGGCCTAATAATAAGCACAATTTCTCTCATCCAGACCAATGCACGCAGGTGACAGGATCGGAGTTGGGTGTTGATTCCAGAACCGCGCGTAGGTATTGGTGTGAGATCATCGGCTACAAGCTGTGCCCTGCAAGGATGTGATACATACATGGTGTTGTTGGAGGTTGCTCGCTGGCCATCATATGTTCATGGGTTCGCCGAGGTACGACACATGGCGCTCCTGATTGGACTGTTCGGTGCCGTTGACAGCCAGGAGACCCACATGAGTCCGTCAGCCAGCGCCTCGGCTGTCAAGAAGTTGGCACTCGCAGGCTGCAGGCTGCAGCATTATGTAGCATTTCGCAACCGGCAAGCTGCCGTCGACCGGCACCACATGTCACGTCTTGTCGGCTGAGTCGAAATTTGCTCCTCCTTATTCTCTTGAGAATCGAGATACAGCCTCGCCCTAGTGTTGCCCGTGTCGGCCTGCCATCTGCGTTGCCTTCTCTGAGCCTGTACTGCCCTTCCGTTCCCGCCGACCTCGCGTTCCGACCCTTCTCGCAGCTCAGCCATCATCGCGCCTCCGTCAGGCGATACTACCCAGTGCCCAGCTTGAACCTCTGCTGGCTGAGCGTCGTCCATGCAGATTCAGTAGCATTCATCACAGCCCGCTCATCTCGGATTTCTCTGCAGCCCTATATCGCTACCATGCCGTCGTCAGTCAGTGGATCGCATCGGCCAGATGAAAGCCCCATAACTGCCTTTCCCTCGGACGCATACGGCCGGCATGACAACATCCTCTCCTCCTCCATCGCCTCCCTGCGATCTGCTCCGACCTCTTCGAGGCAGACTTCTCACATATCCAAAACCTATCGACAAGCCTCCACCCTGTTCCTGACGCGCCGCTTGCCAGAGGCGCTGACCACGCTGACACCCCTCATACTCCCACCTGGATCGCCCGACGATGGAGAACCTGCGCCGGTGGCTTCTGCATCGCGGATGACCCGTATCAAGGTCTGGAGCTTGTACCTGACCATTCTCAATGCAATTGTGGAGATGGGCCTCGAAGAGGGCAAGGAAGCTTTCGGCAACCAGGAATGGAGGGCGTTGTGCACAAAGGTGCGCGACGGACAAGTGTGGGAGGAAGTTATTCATAATGGCTATCACGACGTGGAAGGCGATGTAGACGCAGACGTCGTCATTAACCTGTAAGTCGAGCCGCGTCTCTCACAGCATGCTCTTGTGGAACGCAAAGGAAAGAACAAGAACAAAGAAAAGCACCCGCAAATCTTGGTCAGTCGCATATTGAAAATGGCATGCTAATTCGGTACTGCAGAACCACACTTCTTCTTGCCCATGCGCGAGATCAAGTGCTGAACCAGCGACGCCTAGAAACTTATCTGGCGACCACCACAACCCCCAACTTTGACCTGGCGGGCAAGTCCAATGGGTCACCGGCACCTGGTTCACGGTACAGGTCGCCAGCCCCCGGGGCCAGTGGCGCGAACACACCTCGCGATCTCAACGCCCGAGTTAAGATCCTCGAGCTGTACACCCTCCACGTTCTACTGAGAAACGACGAGTGGGACTACGCGCGGGAATTCATCAGCGTCAGCTCTATCCTGGACGAAGAACGCAGGGAGGCATTCCTCCAAGCCCTCCAGAGCTTACAGGAAGAGCAACAGGAGCAAGAACGAGTCCAAAGGGAAGAGCGCCACAGACAAGAAGAGGAACTGCGTCGTGAGGTCCAAGAAGCCAGGCGGCAAAAGGCAGAAAATGAGGCAAGACAGCGACAGCAGCAAGAAGACGAAGAGCGGACGAGGCGAGAAGCCAGCATTGGTGATTACGGTGTCGAGGCGCCTTCACCATCTGGAAGCAGCAGCAAACCTCGCCAGAGTAAACCCCCACGTCGGCCGAGTAAATCCTCCATGTCATCGCGGAGTACCGATAAGGCGGTCTCGCGGCCTCCTGCGACTACTTTTACAGGCCAGGCCCGGATTATCATGGGTCGGCTGCAAAATGTGTTTCGGGACCTGGCTGTGTCTTTGAATGGCAATCCGGCGTTGGTTGTGCGGTTCCTGGCCTTTCTGGTTGGGCTTTTATTCATGTTGGGAAATAGGGGTTTGCGTCAACGCGTTGAACGGGTGATGGGGGTCGGATGGGATAAGTTACGCGCTACTGCGGGGATGGCCACCAAGGTGAGCTATGTGTAATGAAGGGGGAGAGGATGGACACCGGACTTGGACTTGATGTTGCGTTATTTGCGGGCGCTTACTCCTGGGGGGCATTATGAGGCGTTTTTCGGGGTTTGATTGGACTGGACTGTCCTTTGTTTTCTTTTGTCGGGACATTCTTTCTTTTGTTTATCATTTCTTTATGTGCCATGGTGGAAATGGGGTCCATGGCGACTTGGAACCAGAGACTCGGAGATTGTTCATGCTTCGCGGCCATTATACGCTGCTTCATGGGCATTATATATCGTAGCGTGGATGCATCTTGAAGGGGCCTTTATAATCTACTGGCGCGGCACATAATCACCAAGACTCAAGCGCAGATCCAGTACCTCTTTGGTATACAGCCATCGAGGCTGTCGTCGGCTACCTTCTTCAGATTCCAAATCTATTTTGCAGCATACACGATGCATTCAGTGACATTTAACAAGGTGTATGTGCAGATACCCCATATAGCAAGTAGTATAACGGTACTTAAGCGTGAACCCTTTTTACCCGCTTCCATGTACAATGCACCCTAACGCCCCAAAGCAAGATGGAACACAAGTACCGAATCAATAACAATAAAAAAAGAAACGAGGACGGTAAATGCCCACACCCGGGCCACTCCAAGGCTAGTACGTTGGCCGATTCGTCTTCTTTTGATAAAACAACTATAGTGGGGAAAAGAAGCGTCAGTACATAGTTTCCTCTGTAATATTCGGAAGCAGCCCAAGAAGCCGCTCCGCCAAAGAAGACCACAAGGAAAACCTACATCTGTCCTCGAACTGCCCAAATTGATAATCTTGGGACACCCATCGCGATCCTTCTCCAACCGCGTACACTCAAAGCAGTAGAACGCGTCCGAGATGCCTTCGCCACCACAGACGACGCACTTGTTCTGGTAGTTTCCGAAGCTGCACTCGTCGCAGATGCGCACGAGGGTCGTGGGACGCACGTACGAGTCGCAGACGGGGCATTTGCCATCGCATTTATCGCAGAGGCGGCCGATGGCGATGCCCGGTTGTTTTCGGCACATGACGAGATCACTGCGGGATGGGAGAGCCTGGTTAGCAGGGAGACGGGATATTTTGGGGTTGCCTTGGGTGAGGGGGGGGTATTGGAGAACGTACGGATGATGGCGCGACATGGTGATGTGAGCTGCGCGTTGCGGCTTGTGCGGGTTGGGAGGAGGGAATAGAAGGATCAGAGCGAGAGGAAGCGGCGATGAGGATCCTGTAATTTGTGTGGTTGCGCAATCGATCTGGACGAGGCAAAGTTGCTAAGCTGAAGATTCTCCAGTTTCTCTCGGCCGCAGCCTTGCTTTGCTGTCGCGGTCGTTGCTCGATAAGCAGGCTAGCCGTTCTCGTTGGCCAATTAGTAGCTGCTGGTGCCCCATCTTTGTTGCCTTAGTCTAGAAAGGGCTTAGCGCCCGCGCCTGCATCCAACCCTTTCGTCACGGCACGTTGTACAAGGCGAGACGTGACTTCCATTGGAGGTGCATTGCAGCATACATACGCACGTGCCTGAGAGGCGGGAACTTCGTCTGACAACAAACCAGCCGAACACGGGCACGAACGATCATCGTTTCTCTGCAGATTCTCAGTCCGTCCTGAAGTGGCATGTGCACACATAACTCGAGAACAAGCGAATTCGTGAGGGCATTTTGTGCGCCGGAACCCGTCATGCGATAAGGCTCGCTGCTCACCTGCATCATGGCCACGGAAGAAGAGTACGGTTTGGTCTTGAGGCCCCGCGATGGCGGTCATTCATCAATACAAACCGCTGTTCCGTGTTCTCTGATCAATTGCTAACTTTCTCATTGCTCAGCGGCCCTCCGGTCACGGCTGGGTCGCCAACGCCAGAAAAGCATGCTTGTAGCCCCGACGAGCAAACGAGGCTCAAGAGAAAATTCTCGCTTGTCGAGGAAGCCGGCGCCGGCGCCGGCGACCACGACCACAATAGCAACGATGTCAGCACAAAGCGACTTCGACAGGACGTGCGCGAGGAATCACCACCGGCATCAGAACAACCACCCCGACAAGACAGTCCACCTCAGCGCAGACGCTCCAGTCACGACACCTCACGACAGGGCCGAGAGTCCGCCATGCAAGAGGAGAAGAAGCGCGGGAAGCGATTATTCGGCGGCTTGCTCAGCACGCTGAGTCAAACAAGCACGACGTCACATCATAAGCGGCGCCAAGAAATCGAACGGCGACAGCAGGAGAGGCTACAGAAGCAGAGGGAGCAGGATGATCAGAAACGAGCGGAAAAGCTGTCCAAGATTCGAGAGGCGCGGCTAGTGGAACAAATCGATTTCCAGGAGCAAGTTGTGCGTTATTTTTGGATCCTCAGTCCCTTGCAATTCCGTCCTGTCTAGCGGTTCCTAGATTTCTGCCCACGATCTGAGGGAGCATCATGCTAATGAAGCAATTGCGTTTTGTTTTATACATAGATGCGCCATCGACATACGAAATTACTTGCTCTGGCCGACTTCCTAAAAACCAAGGCCGAGCCCGCGATTGTAAGAAGGCTTCTCCTTGATCAACACGGAAGCGTAGCCCCCGTACGCAGAACTGACACGTCATCAGTACTACTTGCCCTGGAAGCGGACGGCCGACCAGGAGGATATCATCGATGAACAGATTCGCGCTGCAAAGAGCACAATGGCAAAGGAGGAAGAAGAATTCAAGGCTCTCAAGGAGCGCCACGCAATCCGGTATGGCTTGCGGAGGGAATCGCATGCGCGTCCCGACACCGCAGAAGAGACACAAGGCGGAGAGACTGTGCAGCAAGAAGCGCCGGGCCGGGATGAGGAGGTAATTCCCGAGAAAGGCACTGCGGAGCCGCCCAAGCCGGCGGCGCATCAAGACGCGCACGACGAGTCCGGTGATGTGCTGGTTGAGGCTGAGGAGGATATGGTGATTTACTAGCCGGAGGAGAGCGGGAATGCCGGGAGAACCGGAGAATCGGAGAGTCGGAATATTTATGTGCTCGGGCCCGGCCGGCACTGTACTTTACCTTTGCTTTTCTACTTGACTGGCTACATATGCACACTCTGCTCTTTTGCACTTTGAGTGCCCTAGCCCGGACCGGTTCCACGCGCCTCGGTATCCGGGGTTGATGCTTCCAGGATACATAACTTGCCATGTACTGTACCCTGACACCGGCTTTATTCATGTAGGTACGCAGGTATGTATGTACTCCATAAGTACATACCTACCTACTTCCCTATTACATATTGAACATATTATGCCGGGCGACGCCGTCGCTCGCGGAATTCGGCTCCCCGACGCCAAAACGAGCACACCCCAACGGAGCGCGGCTTTCCAGCGCAAACTGTTGTGTTTCTAATTACATATGTACTTACATACATCATCCTGAGCAACCAAACTCAGGGTCTAGAGCATTTCGACCTACGGACTCACGGAGTAATACGTAACGAACCCCCCCGGAAGAGACACTAAGCTCAAACAGTCCCCTGACGCCGCGCCCGCCGCTGCCCCCCCGGCCCCGCCACCCCCCAGCGAGGCAACACAATCCGCAAGCAGGACAACGAAAAAAAACCTTGGCCTTCAATGAATCAATATGAAGTCCGTTCCCCGGCCCCTGTCTCCCGGTGAGTCCCGGAAAAGAATCTCGCGCCGGGGGCGAGGGTATGTACTTACAACTTGGCCCCCCCCTCGCCGGCCCAGGTGGTGGCCATGGGATACGAATTGTCCTGTTGCCCTCTCTCGAGTCTCTATCGCTGCCTCGCTGCCCGGTTCTCGGCTGTTTATGTGTAATCAATATGAAGCTATGTAGGTAGGTAGGTAGGTAGTTAACGTTGATTGATTACACACTACCTACTTACGCTCCCGTAGCCTGTAGATGTTACATGTATATTCATACTACATACATACTCCGTACATTGTACATGAGTTTGCGTGCGGAATTACCCCCCGGAACGGGATTCTCCCCACGCCCGCCCGGCGCCCAACCCACCCGCATCCCTTCCAAAAAGAAAGAAAAGGCGAAGACCCCTTTACACTAGGAAGAGCCCTGAGTCCTGACTCCTGAGTCCTTGACTGGGTCCTTACGGCCGAAGAGGCGAAAGATCCGGACAGGAAACAAGATGGCCTTACCTACACTGTACATGCTACAACCGGCCTTGCTTATCTACCTAGACCCGGAGAGGTGAGGAGCCTGTAGGTAGGTATGTACCTACCTAGGTATGTTACATGTATAATTTTTTGGCGAACCTACGGAGTAGGTAGTCGAGCGTTAGCGCCGCGCCCCGCGCCGTTCGGGGCCCCGAGAAGACGATCAGAGAATCCTGGGCGGTTCTTCGGTGGTTCGGCTACGTCACAGTTCAACTTGTCTAGCGTTTTCCGAGTGGGTGTTTGAAGTTTCCCTAGATTTCTTTTTTTCCGTTTCCTTTTTCCCGGTAGCGTGCCGGAGGGTGTGTTGTACGGTCTAATTTGAGTGGCGCATTTTTTTCTTTGGTTGCGATTGTCGTAGCTCCACATTGGCATTGCGCCGGATATGTTCTGTGTATATAACTACCTATCTGAAGACGTCGAAACATTTTTTGGGGGGAATTTTCAAGCCATACACTATTGCATTGCATCGTTTGACGACAGTTTTGTGCCTTGAGCGGCCGATTTACTTGTCTACTTCGAATATCTTGGTTCCGACTCTTATTCTCTGGAACACTCTTCACCATTATCAAGGCTATTTCGATCTTTAATACACAACACACACAATATACAACACACACAACACCATGGACACCAGCAAGCTTGTCCCGAACGACCCACGGGTTCGTGAAGAGACGGCCGAGATTCGCGGCAAGACGTACTCGTATATTATTGGCGAACCGAAGAACCAGCAGCCCATCGACACAGTGTTCCTCATCCACGGATGGCCCGATCTCAACTTTGGATGGCGCTGCCAGATCCCCTTCCTTATGTCGCTAGGCTTCCGGGTCGTTGCGCCTAGCATGGTGGGATACGCTGGTACATCGCGGCCCGAGGACCTCAAGCATTGGTCTTTCAAGAGCGTCGCGGCCGATATCAGGGCGCTGGCGACCAAATTCGTGGGCGAGGATGGCCAGATCATCCTCGGCGGACACGACTGGGGCGGTGCTGTCGTCTGGCGCGTTGCGCTTTGGCACCCGAAGCTGATCAAGGCCGTCTTCAGTGTGTGCACGCCGTTCCATGCCCCCAACCCGAACTGGGTTTCCCTCGAGGACCATCTCGCCGCAGGAAGGCTCGAAAACTTCAGATACCAGCTGCAACTGGCTGGGCCCGACGTCGAGGAGGGGCTTCAGACGGAGCAGCGCATTCACCAGTTTCTCAACGGCATGTTTGGCGGTCGGGGACCCAATGGCGAGTACGGCTTCACCACCAGCGGAGGTGCGCAGTTTGACAACCTGAAGCTGCTTGGACCCTCGCCGTTGCTGTCGCGTGAGGAGGTCGACTACTACGCCGCCCAGTACATGCTGCAGCCCTCGCCGCCAATGCGCGGGCCCCTTAACTGGTATCGCACGCGCCGCATCAACTACGAGGAGGAGGTCGAGCTGGCAGGGTCCTTCACGCAGGTCGAACCGCCAGCCCTTTTCATCGCCGCGACCAAGGATGCTGCTCTGCCCCCGGCCATGTCGTCTGGAATGGAGAAGTACTTCAAGGATCTGACGCGCGGAGAGGTCGAGGCCACGCACTGGGCGCTGGTCGAGGCGACTGAGCAGGTGAACACCCAGATTGTGGAGTGGTTGGTCAAGGTCCTGCCGGATGGTGCCATCAAGGCTGCTCTTTGATTGAGACGGATAGAGGCCGTGGGCTCATTTTTCTTGGTTTGAGACGAGCCATGTTGTGTGTTGTAAATATGTAGCGATTTGGAATCATGTATGTAGCGTATGAATGGATATTTGTAAATAGACTTGGTCATTCGTCCTGGCATTGAACCAGATGCTGGTCACTGGAATTGCGCTGGAGAATGAACATGAACGTCGCAATACGAAATCTTACTTCAATGTGAACTTTTGGCCCGTAACAGAAGGACCAGCATTCGCCGTGGTCTTCTTATTCGGCTTGCCACACATAGAGCATGCTACCAACTGTTAGTTTCGCGATTCCAGCTTTCCATCTGACTTTATCTGGAAGGTTGAAATTCATACAGGAGAGACAAACTCTCTCACTCCGGTTGTGCGTGTCACTTACAATTGTTTTTGTACGCGCACGTTTGACATAGCGAGTGGCCTTGAGACACTTTGGTCTTGCATTTTGCGCACGAGCTGCAAGAGAGAACCTTGATTTAGCGACAAAGTCCGTTCCTAGGCTCTTTTTCTTGTTTCCGTCTTCCAACAAGGAGGAAACTGTGGTTATCATGAAGGGTCGACGCTGGGTATGCTGGCGTACCTTGAGTATTGAGCGTAGGGATTCTTGGCCGACTTGGAAAGAAGTTTGCTCTGGTTGATTCAAGTTATGTCAGCTACACTACCTCTTCATGTTGTTGGAGCATGCATGATATCTTCTTGAATCAGTGACGAAGGGATGGAACGAACTTTTATTACGCCATTCTGTCCAAGTGTGGCGGATTTGGAGCCAGATGCCTTAGTGGAGGATCCCGCCGGGGATCCGTAGTACATCTCGCTCTTCTTTTTGACATCTGGAGTTGCCAGAGTCGTCTTGGACAGTTTCTGACACTTGCCGCACACCATATTTGAGAGTTCTCTTCCTCGCAATCCCTTTTGTGTTTTCTTTGTTCTCTGAAACACGGGCGTGCTTTATGCGATGATTGTTGGATCGGCAGACAGATCAAGATGGTGGTTGTTCGGCGATAAGTTATACGTTGATGGTTTAGATAACAGGAGCGGATAGTATGAACGTCGTATCGCTAGAGGCTGATCGCATGCAGATCGTACAATGATGCTTCGATGATGACGCGCGGAAAGGTTGATGCGGGACGCTACATTCCTGGTGTACTCCGTAGAATGCAAGGCGGTGGCGCGGGTTGGCGCAATCAACGTGGCTGCAATGCTGCATCATCTGCAGTGAGGCGCCAGCTCGAAATAGCCAGACCCTGATCCCCTGAAAGACGCCTACTCACGTGCACTGTAATAAACCCGGACCGCCAACTTCGAAGTACCCCCAAGCCACCTGATACAATAAGAGTACTTAACTCGACACGTATTTGGTCATGTAAGCACTCGTACCGTGGTCGTACTCACTGGCTCTAGCGCGGTCATGCAGCCAGGCCTAAGCCAGCCAACCACCATTCATTGTCGCTCCCAACAGACAAGCGGCACGGGCATCACGCGCCAAGCCTCTCTCACTCTCTCCTCAGACTCGTTTCTTTGTCTGGCCAACAACGACGTCGCTTGTTCGATCATCCCATCTATACATCCAGGCGGCCTCATCTGGCGTGTCGCCGGCTATTGACGCAGCTTCCTGATCTCGTCGCTCCTTCGATTCTAGCCACGACAACTCGACGAATTCTTTCTGCATGCGCCGCATCACTATCCCCCATCCCGACTGCCCGAGCATTGCTCATCCTCCAGGATGGCTGGAAGACCGACCGGAGGTCATCACGCCACTTCCTCTGGGAATCGTGACGACCTACTGCTGGACCTAGACAATGAACAGCCCGTGTACAGCGGCGGTCAAAGGTCGACGTTGAACGACGACGATTTGATGCGACGCTACAGCCACGATCAAGAACCGCAAGGCCGACCCTCGGTTTCATACGACGACTTTGTTGGTGCAGCGAGCCCGCCGTCAACTCGCTCACGTGGCGCCGGCCTCTCTCGCGCGGATCAGGGCGCCAGTGGACCATACACGCACCGACAATATAGCCAGACGTCAGAGCTGGGCAACTACCAGCGTTATGCCGATGACTTTGACGACTATCCCGCCGAGGGTGCTTCATATTCTCAGCGGGGAGGCTCATCAGCAGGGGCTGTTCCTTCTGCGAGTCGAAACAACGCTAGAAATCGAAATAGCGTGCTGAGTATGGGTGGAGGGTTCATGGGAAAGGTCAAGAACATGCTCGGCATGGGCCAAGGGTACTCGGAAATGGACTTACCTCTGACAGAACATGGACAAGAGCGTGGTCCTCGGGCTCCTGGTGCTGGCGCTGCCGGTGCGGGTACGGACCCCCAACAGGGGCAAAATAGCAAAGGCTTCGATATGGGCAACTTCAAGTTTGGCTTTGGTCGCAGCAAGCCAGACCCTTCAACCTTGGGGCCTCGGATTATTCACCTGAACAACCCACCTGCCAACGCGGCAAACAAATACGTCGATAACCACATTTCGACCGCCAAATATAATGTGGCCTCGTTTCTGCCCAAGTTTTTGTTTGAGCAGTTTTCTAAATTTGCCAACATTTTCTTCTTGTTCACCGCCTGCTTACAACAGATTCCCGGTCTGTCACCGACCAATCGATATACGACTATTGCACCACTCACGATTGTGCTTATCATCTCAGCGGGTAAGGAAATGGTGGAGGACTATCGACGGAAACAGGCCGACAACGCCCTGAACACGTCCAGGGCCCGGGTCTTGCGCGGATCGAGCTTCACTGAAACCAAATGGATCAACGTCGGTGTGGGAGATATCGTTCGGGTAGAGTCAGAAGAACCGTTTCCTGCCGACCTGGTCCTTCTTGCCAGTTCAGAACCCGAGGGTCTGTGTTACATTGAAACGGCGAATCTTGATGGCGAGACAAACTTGAAGATCAAGCAGGGCCTGCCGGAGACGGTTTCCATGGTCTCGTCGAGCGAACTGAGCAGACTTGGTGGGCGTGTCAAGTCCGAACAGCCCAATAGCAGCCTCTACACGTATGAGGCAACCTTGACGATGCAAGCTGGCGGCGGCGAAAAAGAGCTGGCGCTCAACCCCGAACAGCTCCTTCTCCGAGGTGCTACTTTGAGAAACACGCCTTGGATCCATGGCGTCGTCGTCTTCACCGGTCATGAGACGAAGCTCATGCGAAACGCGACGGCAACCCCTATTAAGCGGACCAAGGTCGAAAAGAAACTCAACTGGCTGGTTTTAATGCTCGTTGGTATGCTCTTGGCTCTCAGTGTGATATGTACAGTGGGAGACTTGATTATGCGCAGCGTCCACGGGAACTCTTTCGACTACCTCTACCTGGACAAGGTCAACAGTGCCGGGCAAGTTGCCAGGACTTTTGTCAGGGACATGGTGACATACTGGGTGCTTTTCTCCTCGCTCGTTCCCATCTCGCTGTTTGTCACTATAGAGCTTGTTAAATACTGGCACGGAATCCTCATCAATGACGATCTCGACATGTACTACGACAAGGCGGATACGCCTGCCACGTGTCGCACGTCCAGCTTGGTCGAAGAACTCGGCATGGTCGAATTTGTCTTCTCCGACAAGACTGGCACACTGACGTGCAATCAGATGGAATTCAAGCAATGCACCATCGCAGGGCTCCAGTACGCCGACGCTATTCCCGAGGACCGCCGCGCTGCTGGGCCCGACGACGACCAGGGCATCCACACCTTTGACAAACTGCGGTCCAACTTGGCCGAGGGACACGAATCCGCTGTAGCCATCGACCACTTCCTCGCTCTGTTGGCCACTTGCCATACCGTCATTCCGGAGGTAAATGAAAAGGGCCATATCAAGTACCAAGCCGCATCTCCCGACGAAGGTGCGCTGGTACAAGGTGCACTGGACCTTGGCTATCGATTCACGGCAAGAAAGCCCAGATCAGTCATCATCGAGGTCGGTGGCCGACAGCTCGAGTACGAACTGTTGGCTGTGTGCGAATTCAACTCTACCCGCAAACGAATGTCGGCAATCTACCGTTGTCCCGACGGCAAGCTCCGATGCTACTGCAAGGGTGCCGATACTGTGATCCTGGAACGCTTGAACGATCAGAACCCCCACGTGGAGGCCACTCTGCGGCACCTGGAAGAATATGCGTCAGAAGGTCTGCGGACACTCTGCTTAGCCATGCGAGAAATCTCCGAGCAGGAATACGCCGAATGGTACAAGATTCACGATGCAGCCGCCACAACCGTGGGCGGCACTCGTGCCGACGAACTGGACAAGGCCGCCGAGATTATCGAGCACGACTTCTTCCTCCTCGGTGCCACTGCTATCGAAGATCGTCTCCAAGACGGTGTTCCCGAGACGATCCACACTCTCCAACAGGCCAACATCAAGGTATGGGTCCTCACGGGCGATCGCCAAGAAACGGCCATCAACATCGGCATGAGTTGCAAGCTTCTCAGCGAGGACATGATGCTCTTGATTGTCAATGAAGAATCTGCCGCAGCCACGCGCGATAACATACAGAAGAAACTAGACGCGATCCGCACCCAAGGCGACGGCACCATCGAAACGGAATCACTGGCCCTCGTCATTGACGGCAAATCCCTGACGTTTGCCCTGGAAAAGGATCTGGAGAAGCAGTTCCTCGACCTGGCCATCATGTGCAAGGCCGTCATCTGCTGCCGCGTGTCGCCGCTGCAGAAAGCACTGGTGGTGAAGCTTGTCAAGAAGTACCAGAAGCAGTCCATTCTGCTGGCCATTGGCGATGGCGCCAACGATGTCTCCATGATCCAGGCGGCGCACATTGGTGTAGGCATCAGTGGTATGGAGGGCCTGCAGGCGGCGCGGAGCGCTGATGTTGCGATTGCGCAATTTCGGTATCTGCGCAAGTTGTTGCTCGTGCATGGGGCGTGGAGCTATCAGCGCGTGAGCAAGACGATTCTGTTTTCATTTTACAAGAACATGACGCTGTACTTGACGCAGTTTTGGGTACGTCCTCCCCTAAAGCCCCAGCTCTCTCTTCTTCCCATGCCTTGATTCTTCATGTCGTATTCCCACACCTTGCCGTTGAAGTCTGGTTTTCTAACAAGCCCCCCCTTCCCTAGTTTACCTTTCAAAACGTCTTCTCTGGGCAAGTCATCTACGAATCCTGGACACTCTCCTTCTACAACGTCTTCTACACCGTCCTCCCACCGCTAGTACTCGGCATTCTTGATCAATTCATCTCGGCACGCCTCCTGGACCGCTATCCACAGCTCTACACCATGGGCCAGAGCAACTACTTCTTCAAGCTCAAGACCTTTGCGCAATGGATCGCCAACGCCTTTTATCACTCCCTCATTCTTTACGTCTTCGCGTCCCTCATCTGGCACGGGGACCTCATCCAGGGCGACGGCAAGGTAGCAGGGCATTGGGTCTGGGGCACAGCCCTCTACGGCGCTGTCCTGCTCACCGTTCTAGGCAAGGCCGCTCTTGTGACCAACAACTGGACCAAGTACCATGTGCTGGCTATCCCCGGCAGCATGGCCATCTGGTATGTCTTCATCGCCGCGTATGGCTCCGTAGCGCCGAGATTCCACTTCTCCATGGAGTACGCTGGCGTTGTGGCGAGGCTGTACACGAGTCCTGTGTTTTGGCTCCAGACTCTTGTGCTGGCTGTCTTGTGTTTGATGCGTGATGTGGCGTGGAAGTATGCCAAGCGCATGTATCGCCCGCAGACATATCACCACATCCAAGAGATTCAAAAGTACAATATCCAGGATTATCGACCAAGGTACGTTGACAAGATGCAGCGCTTGAATCGCCAACTCGTTTCGTTTCTTACACATACCCTCTTCTATTCTTTTTTTTCTCTTCTCTTCTCTTTCGGCCGCCTTCTCTCTTCCTGGTCTGGTCTCACTCGACTAATTATCTCGTCCCCCAATTTACAGAATGGAACAATTCCAAAAAGCTATCCGCAAAGTCCGCCAGGTCCAACGGATGCGCAAGCAGCGAGGCTATGCCTTTTCACAGGCCGACGAGAGCCAAACGCGCGTCTTGCAAGCATACGATACTACGAAAGAAAGAGGTCGGTATGGAGAGATGGCGAGTTCACGGCCGACAGGGCGATAGGAGTACGAGTAGGAGTAGGAGTAGGAGTAGGGGGAGCAAGAAGCGAGAAGCGAGGGAGGGGTTTCCCCGCGATTCCGTGGCATGTCGTTTATGGCCTTTTTTTTCAATACTGTTTTTTTTATATCGGACTTGTTTCTTTTGTTGAGTTTTTTTTTTCGGTCATAGTATCACAGCAATTGTATTATTTCAGGAATTCTTTTTCTTTTCTTTTCAGGGTTCATCCATTCGCAGCGCGAATGTTTCTTGGTTTGATGTGGGGAGCGTTGTGCAAAGTTGCTGATGAATCATAACTTGAGTCGGTCTTCAGAAATCGCGACGGCAATCTTTTTGCCTTGACTTTGAATCTGATGAAATTCCATCATGCTCTGTGTTCTGTTCTATCTCTACTTGGGACTCGAGATGGCTGGATGATCAATGACCGTACACTGAGAGAATTGCCTGAGAATCCAGTTTTCGACAAGTCTCTCTCAGGGCGGCTTGAGAGTTGCGGAAAGCAATAATAGGTAGGTAATGGCGATGATCAGTGGTGGAGTGAATCAGCATTCGCCGGACGACTGTAGCTCACTTGTCATGGAACTGTGGTTACGAACGAAAGAGACAACGAGCAATGGATTTCATCGCCGTAGATCTATAAAATCATGCCTGACATTGTTGTCCCTGATTTAAGCTCCCGGTATCCGAATGTTCGTGGTTCCCGTCCGATTTTTCTGTCGAAGCAGCGCCAACAAACGCGCGTATCAGACAACCTATGAACCCGTATATACCTACCACCTGAAATCTCTTGTCGTGCTCATCCTGACCTGCTGCATTATCGCATTCTTGCATGTCTACATCATCCGTCACCAGCAGATATCTTATCTACCCAAAAATCGCAAACTATTCTCCCATCCGTCTCATCCCCTCTTGTGCCATATTCTGCGGCCAGTGCCGCCGATAGCCATAAAGCTGGATAGCCATGGACATTGTGTGTCTGGCCTTTTTGGTTACGCTACAGGTTGCAAGATGCGAGATGCGAGGCAGTGAGACAGCGAGGGTGACTTGGCGTTTTTTGAGTGAATGACTT
Organism: Claviceps aff. humidiphila group G2b; assembly: GCA_018360325.1. Classification (NCBI taxonomy): domain Eukaryota; kingdom Fungi; phylum Ascomycota; class Sordariomycetes; order Hypocreales; family Clavicipitaceae; genus Claviceps; species Claviceps aff. humidiphila group G2b. The sequence continues at coordinate 102,217 of SRQG01000064.1, forward strand.
GCGACCAATTCGATTATCGAATGGTTCATCTTGACATCCACGGACCACGACGTAATTTTGTACTGCAGTCCTCTACTCAGTACTCAGTAGTATGTAAGCTTCGGGTTGAGCGAACGAGTGGCGGCTTCAATCCTGTGAGACCGATCAAGTTTATCTACTCTCCCTCACTTAGGTAAGGTTACAACAACTCAGTGGCCGCTGGCCTGCTGGGCAAGCCCAATAACAAAAAACTACGGCCACCAGTGAAAGTCCTCATTTGAGTGTGTATGGACTAGAATTAGATGGAGAATCTTAAGAAAAGAACAAACTACGGTGTCACAGATCAAGACATAGAATGTCAATGAGGCAGAATCGTTATAACTTGAACATTTGAAGCCATTTATTGAGAACAAGAGAATAGAGACAAAGGAAATCCACCGTATACAATGATTGAGAACAACAAAATATAGACACAGGAAAACTCATACCACCAAGCACAATGAGATTCCTTGCCCCATTTACAACTCCC